>CAWUFW010008625.1:600000-867272 GCA_963921515.1 Calotriton arnoldi | reverse complement strand
TTTTGTGAAATTTTTCACTGTTCTCTTCAACGAGTCTTCACGACTCCTAAGGTGTCGTAGGGATGCCCGGCTTTAAGCCCTGCGAGGTATGTGGTCGTATGATGTCCATCACGGACCCCCACCTCGAGTGTCTCTTCTGCCTCGGCCGAGGCCACGACACGAAGTCGTGCCCTGACTGCCGGAAACTTCATCCGAAGGCTTTGCGAGAGCGGTCTCGAAAGCTCCTTGAAGTCCGGCAGTCGGCTCCGCGCCGCAGCAAGCCCCGGTCCCGGGAGAGGTCGAGGGGCCGGACGCGGAGTCCCCGCCGTTCGTCGGAATCCAAGTCTTCGCGCTCCTCCGGTAAGTCGAAGCACAAGAAGTCTAAGCGGCGTCATCGCTCTAAGACTTCGCCTCGCCCGGTCGCGCGACTCGGCTGAGGTCCCTGTCGGCACCGTCCCCGCCCCGCGGCCCCGGACGTGCCTGTCGAGGTGCCCCCGCATTACCCGTCCTTCCCGGGTTCGGGGCGACTCCGGCCGAAGCTACAGAAATTCCTGTCGGCCATGGCCCGCCTCTTCGGGCCTCAAGGTCCCTCCGGTGCGCCTTCGGGCCCCGCGGGCCAGATGGGGTTGCTCCGGCGTCGCCGTCGACTCCGGTCCCGGCGTCGCCTGTCCCACCAGCCTTCGTCCCGGCCTCGGCTCCGGCCCCGGCCTCGACCCCGGTTCCGGTGGTGCCGCAACCTCCATCGACGCCGGTTGACCTAACCACGCCTCCGCCGACGCCGATGTCCCCGGTGCCGTTTCCGACGCCGTCCGGGGCTCCGGGCGGCGTCGTTCCCGGTTCTCCCGGGTCCGGACATGGAGCCGGACCGGCGTCGCCCGGCGCCGGTTCCGGCGCCGATGAGGCCTTGGGTCCCTTATGTCCCTCCTCCTCCATCTTTTCAACCTGAGGAGGACCAGGAGAGCTGGGAGGGGTCTGACAACCCTCTCACACAACAGTGCGAGTTTGACCCGGACTGGGTTGAGGAACTTGGGGATGCCAGTGGGCTGGATACCTCCCCGACTCTGGCATGCTGTCTCCTCCCGTGGCAACGGAGGAGGGGGCTAATTTTGCAACGGTGTTGCGTGAGAGCTGCTGGAGCCTTAAATCTCCAGTTGCCTACAGTGGCCGTCAGGACTAACCTCCTGACTGAAGTGCTTCAGCCGGCGGCCTCCTCTTCGGAGCCTGTGCTGCCGTTCAACGATGCACTCACTGACGTTCTTTTGGGTGCCTGGTCCAAACCCACCACAGGGGCTCCTGTGGATAGGAACGTGGCCCGACGCCATCGCCCGGCTCCGGGCGACCCCTGTTTCTCTCCCAACACCCCACCCCTGAGAGCTTGGTTGTCCAAGCCTCTGCCTCCCAAACAGCCTTCCCTACCGCCCCTCCGGATAGGGAATCCAAGCGCCTGGATCACTTTGGGAAGAAGGCTTTCTCTTCCTCCAGTGCTGGCTTGCGGTCTGTTAATACCGCTTGCCTCTTGGGCCGATACACCCACTCCCTGTGGGATTCGGTGGCTGATGTTTTGCCGCAGTGTTCTGAGGAGGTCCAGACACTGCTTACCCGCGCTATTGCGGAAGGGCGTGATGCGGCTAAGTATACCATCCGCTGTGGCCTTGATACCGCCGACTCGCTGGGCAGATCGCTTGCAACGACGGTGGCGCTGCGTCGCCACGCCTGGCTGAGAACCACTGGTTTTTCAGGGGATGTCCAGAATACTCTCATGGACATGCCCTTTGATGGAGTCGGTCTCTTTGGTTCAAGGCGGACCATGCGCTGGAGCGTTTCAAGGATTCACGGGCTACTGCTAAGTCCCTGGGCCTTGCTGTTGTGCGCCCTACGCAAACGTCTGCTTTTCGCCCCTTTCGTGGCCACGGAGGGGCGCCCAGTCACGTCCACAGCCCGGCCAACGGCCCGCGCAGCAAGCGCCTTCGCGTGGCCGAGGACGTGGATACCGCCGTGGCGGTTCGGGCAACCAGCGTGCGGGTCAGGCCACCACCTCCAACCCGTCCGCGGCCTCCAAGCCCTCCTAGTCCCTCCTTTCAGGTGCACAGCACGCCAGTCGGGGGCAGGGTCCGCCATCACCTTCACCACTGGCGTCCCATCACCTCGGACAAGTGGGTCTTGGACATTGTCCGAAGGGGCTACTCCCTCCCCTTCGAGACCACCCCCCAGCCATGCCACCTCAATTCCACCGCATGTCAGGGGATCACTTGGTGCTTCTACAGAAGGAAGTCACGGCCCTCTTGGCCAAGAGGGCCATCGAGCATGTTCCGACCCCAGAAGTAGGGCGTGGTTGCTACTCCCACTACTTTCTGGTGCCCAAAAGGACAAGGAGGACATGCGTCCTATCTTGGACCTCCGGAACGTCAATCGCTTCCTCCGGAAGGAGAAGTTCAAGATGCTCACCCTAGCTCAGGTCTTGACTGCCCTCGACCCCGGAGACTGGTTGGTAGCGTTGGACTTGCAGGACGCCTATTTCCACATCCCCGTCCTGCCGGCCCACCGGCGTTACCTTCGGTTCACGGTAGGCCTCGAGCATTTTCAGTTCACCGTGCTCCCCTTTGGCCTTACCAGTGCCCCTCGGGTGTTCACGAAAGTGATGGCGGTGGTCGCAGCTCATCTGCGCCGGGCAGGGGTTTCAGTCTTCCCCTACCTCGACGACTGGCTGCTGAAGGCGGGCTCGTCCCAGGCAGTTGTCTCCCACCTCCAGACTACGGCCGAACTCCTGCACTCGCTGGGGTTCTCCATCAATGTGCCAAAGTCGCATCTGATTCCTTCTCCACAGCTCCTTTTCATCGGAGCAGTTCTGGACACGAGCGCAGTTTCGGGCCTATCCTCCCGAACGGCGAGTCCGGGATATTCAGGCTATGATTCCGATCTTTCAGCCCTTATCCTGGGTTTCGGTACGGATGACCCTGAGGCTGCTGGGCCTCATGGCCTCCTGCATCCTGCTGGTCACTCATGCCAGATGGCATATGCGGGCTCTGCAGTGGGACCTGAAGTTCCAGTGGGCGCAGCACCAGGGCGACCTGTCCGATCACGTCCAGATCTCGGAGGGGACTGCAAAACAGTTGCAGTGGTGGCTCTCGAACCGGCAATGGGTCATGGGCAGATCCCTCTCCCTTCCCCAGCCAGAGCACACAGTTGTGACGGACGCGTCCCTTCTGGGATGGGGCGGTCACATGGGAGAGGCGGAGATCAGAGGCCTCTGGTCTCCGGCGGAGTCCCGGCTCCATATCAACCTTCTGGAGCTCCGGGCGATCCGACTTGCACTCAAGGCATTCCTTCCCTCTGTCAAAGGGAAGGTAGTGCAGGTGTTCACAGACAACACCACTGCCATGTGGTACTGCAACAAACAAGGCGGGGTGGGGTCGTGGACCCTTTGTCAGGAGGCTCTGCGCCTCTGGACATGGCTGGAACACCAGGGCATGTTCCTGGTGGTTCAACACCTGGCAGGTTCCCTGAACGCCAGGGCGGACGAACTCAGCCGCAGGTGCATGATGGATCACGAATGGCGTCTTCACTCGGAAGTGGCGCAAGGACTCTTTCTACAGTGGGGAGAGCCTTGGTTAGATCTATTCGCCACCGAAGAGAACGCGCAATGTCATCAGTTCTGCGCGTTGGAATTTCCAAGGCGGCACTCGCTCGGCGACGCTTTTCGTCACGAGTGGAGTTGCGGTCTATTGTACGCCTTTCCGCCTATACCACTTCTACCCAGAGTGTTGAAGAAGATTCGGCACGACCGGGCCCAAGTCATTCTTGTGGCTCCGGACTGGGCTCGAAGAGTTTGGTATCCCGAGCTACTCAATATGAGCGTAGATCCCCCATCCGTCTGCCTCTTCGGGAGGATCTTCTGTCGCAGCAGCAGGGGACGGTCCTCCACCCGAACCTGTCCAGTCTACACCTGCTTGCGTGGAGATTGAGCGGCGGCAGTTGATTCCTTTCGACTTGCCTCCCGAAGTTTGTGATGTGATTCTGGCAGCCAGGCGTCCCTCCACTAAGGTGGTATACGCCTGCAGGTGGAACAAATTTGTGGCATGGTGCACAGCAAAGGCTGTGGATCCCCTTTCTGCCCCTCTTTCTGAGGTCCTTCTGTTCCTTCTCTCTCTGGCCCAACAGGGTTCTGCCCTGGGTACCATCAAGGGTTATCTTTGTGCTATCTCGGCCTTCCTCAGGCTCCCTGATCAGCCCTCCCTTTTCAAGTCCCCTGTTGTTAACAGGTTCTTAAAAGGCATTACTCACCTCTTCCCTCCTGTTCCGTTTGTGATGCCTCAGTGGGACTTAAACTTGGTTCTTACCTTTTTAATGTGCGCTCCCTTTGAGCCTCTACATAACTGTCCTCTTCGTCTTCTGACTCTGAAGACAGCCTTTCTGGTGGCCATCACCTCCGCTCGGCGGGTGAGTGAGCTCCAGGCTCTATCTTGCAAACCTCCCTTTCTGTCTGTTCATCCAGACAAGGTTGTTCTTCGGACGCGTCCGTCCTTCTTGCCAAAGGTGGTTACTGCTTTCCACATTGGGCAGACCATCACTTTGCCCACCTTCTTTCCGCCTCCGCATCCTTCCAGCGAGGAAGAGAGGCTCCACCGTCTGGACCCAAAACGTGCGCTCTCCTTCTATATTGACCGCACAAAACACTTCCGGGTGGATGACCAGCTCTTTATTGGCTACGTGGGCGCCAAAAAGGTCGGGCGGTGCACAAGAGGACCATCTCCCGCTGGGTTACCTTGTGCATCAAGACCTGCTATTCTTTGGCTAAAAGGAGCCTCCTGTTGGGCTGCGTGCCCATTCCACCAGGGCAACGGCTGCTACCACGGCCTTGGGCCGCGGTGTTCCGCTGCCGGTTATCTGTCAGGCAGCTACGTGGGCCTCGCTGCACACGTTTACAAAGCATTACTGCCTTGACAGTCAGGTCCGGAGGGACGGCTTCTTTGGCCGTTCTGTCCTCCAGGACTTCCTTGTCTGATCTTTGTTCGCAGACCCACCACCGGGGTTGGTATTGCTGGGGTATCTATTCTAAGGTAAGGAATCTGTCACTAACGTGTCTCTTTCAGATGCACAAGTTACTAACTTGTGTAACGATATATCTGTAAGAGACAGTAGTTAGTGACAGATTCCTACCGCCCCACCCATCCTCCCCGTTCTGCGAACTGATTTCTAGGGTTAAGGACATCCCTTTCAGGGCCCTAGTATTTTTCAGACACCTGTGTCAGCTTCTTGCATGGCTCTGCGTTCCTGGCGCGGAAAGTCGTGTACAGAACTGACGTCAGCGCGCAGGGGCGGCGTCTAAGTACTGCCCGCGACGTCATCCCGGCGATCACGACGCCGGCGACGGACGCGGAGCCGCACGACGCCGCCTACCGACGCGCAAGGGTACTGCTACGCAAAAAACTTTCCGGATCCAGCCTGACGCCTGGGGATATTCTAAGGTAAGGAATCTGTCACTAACTACTGTCTCTTACAGATATATCGTTACACAAGTTAGTAACTTGTGCATCTGTAAGAGACAGTAGTTAGTGACAGATTCCTACCGCCCACCCATCCTCCCCGTTCTGCGAACTGATTTCTAGGGTTAAGGACATCCCTTTCAGGGCCCTAGTATTTTTCAGACACCTATGTCAGCTTCTTGCAAGGCTCTGCGTTCCTGGCGCGGAAAGTCGTGTACAGAACTGACGTCATCGCGCAGGGGCGGCGTCTAAGTACTGCCCGCAACGTCATCCCGGCGATCCCGACGACGGACGCGGAGCCGCACGACGACGCCTACCGACGCGCAAGGGTACTGCTACGCAAAACTTTCCGGATCCAACCTGACGCCTGGGGATTTTCTAAGGTAAGGAATCTGTCACTAACTACTGTCTCTTACAGATATATCGTTACACAAGTTAGTAACTTGTGCACCAAGGGCACTGTTTACAGGGAAGGCCTTTAAGGGCTGCAGCACTTATTGTGCCACCTTTAGATGCCCTGTACCTTTACACACACAGACTGCCATTGCAGGCTGCGTGTTTTGGTGCAGACCACAGTGAAGAGTCGACATGGCACACATCCCTGTGTGCCATGCCTACAACCCACTGACCTGGCATAGAACACTCACCCCTCTAGCTGGGTGCACTATACCGGTGGTGAGGGTACAGGTGCATGAGCCCTGTACCCCTACAGTGTCTAAGTCATTTCTTAGACATTGTAAGTGCAGTAATGCCATAAAGAGTATATGGTCTGGGAGTTTGTCATTACGAACTGCACAGCACCTTAATGGCCTTACTGAAAACTGGGGAGTTTGGTATCAAACTTCTCAGCACATTAAACCTACACTGATGCCAGTGTGGGATTTAATGAAAATGCACACAGAGGGCATCTTAGAGATGTCCCCTGAAAAACGACCTAACTCTAGTGTCCTGGCTGAGTGGCTGCTTGCCAGCTGCCACCACCAGACATGTTTCTGGACCCCCTGGGTCGAGAGCCTGCTGCTCTTGGCGTCCTGAAACAATGCGCATCCTGGGACGAGGTGCCAAGCCTCCTCCCCCAAAATGGGCAGGGTCCACGAAGGGGAAGCTTCAAAGGCTTGCCGCCTTTGTGAGCTACCCCAGCCATTTGCTGCTCCCAGCAACTGACCCCCACTTTGGGCGGGAGAATCGGCTGGAAAACTAAGTTAGGAGGAGAGGTGTGCCCACCTTTGCCAATCCCACCCCTCAGGTGGGGGAGGCAAGGTGAAGCACAACTCTGTCCCCACCATCTTGAAGATGGGGGGACCCAGCCAACAAGAGTGAGGCTTATTGCCCTCCCCACCCCCCCACTGGAGGGTGGCATAATAGGGGGTGTACCCACCCAAAGGAAGGGACCCATTGGTCCCAACCTGTACCTACCTGTAACGCCCCTAAATTTAGTATTTAGGGGCGCAACCCTGAACTTGCCTCCTCAGACCAGAAGAAACAAGAAGAAGGACCGAAGAGCTGTGCTGAAGAAGAAGAGGAGGACACCAACTGACTTGGCCCCAGCCCTACCGGACTGTTCAGACTTCGACCAACTACAGCAAAACCCCTGTGTGTCCTGCAGCCAGCAGCCCGCAGGAACTCGGAGGACCTGCCCTGCCTTCCCAAACCAGACTTTGTCTCCCGTGAACACCGGATTTGCTCGCCCACAGACTCTTGCTCCGGCCAAATCCGCGAGTCTGCACCACTCTGCATCTGACACCCACGGCCCGAGTTCGAGTAGCCCAACCTCACGAGAAGGTCTCCCCGGCGATTCTGACCTGGGATCTGGTGATCTCTGACCTGCCTCAAGTCTCCAACCGACACCTGCAGCCCCTTTCTGGAGAATCCCCGCGACAGGAGCCGGTAAGAGAAACCCGACGCCAAAAGACACCTCTGCACCCGACGTCCCACGACCTTGGGGGCCCAACCGATGGTGTCCTGGCATCCCAAGACATCCCAACTTACCGCTCCAACAGTGGTCGCCTCCAGAAGATCTTTGTCCCAGAGCTTGCAGTGTTTGTTGCAACCGGAGAATCCCCATTGAAACCAACAGGGCACCCGACACCAAATCAGCACCCTGCACCTGGCCACCCCTGTGCCGCTGTGGGTGCACCTTGTGTGCTAAATCAGATCCCCCTTTGCCCTGAGCCTAACACCAGGAGCTTTGCTCCCACAACCTTGTGGCCTGCTCGTGAGCAGTCACCAACCGGACGTCCCCTATCCCCTTTTGGATAACATTGGGCCTCAGCACTCTGCACCTGGCCGCCCTAGTGCCGCTGAGGGTGCTTCGAGAGTGCATTCCTCGACCCTGGGGGAACCCTGGTTCTAACCCCAGAATACCAACTCCAAAACCTAAGTACTTACCGATAAACCAATAACACTGTTTTCTTCCATAGGATTGCATTGACTGCTTTTCTGCGAACAATCTTCTAAGTGTGGAGTTGGTTTGTATGAAAACCCTAAGAAACCACATATGTGTAAAAACTGAATTACTTACCTTTTGTCTAGGAAATGTCCTATTTTGACTGTTGACTTACCTGTAAATCAACCCACTGCAATTAACCTGCATTCAACTGCAATTTACTGCATAAATATTGCAAAGTATTATTATACTTACCTGTACCAGGCCTGGCTTGGTTCTAGAAAATAAAATATAACTAAATAATATTTTTATACAAACAAAATTGGTCTGAGTTCAGTCTTTGAGTGTGTGACATAATTTCTTGCCTGAGTGTGTACAATAAATGCTTAACACTACCCTCTGATAAAGCCTTACTGCTCGCCCACACTACCACAAATAGAGAGTAAGGTATTATCTACTTTGACCTCTGCCTACCTTTGGGGTTCCACTGGACTCTGTGCACACTATACATAACTTTTGTATAGTATATACAGAGCCAGCTTCCTACAGTATGACTTGGTTACTTTCCCCCGGAACGGAGAGTCAGGACATTTTGGCAATGATCGCACTGTTTTAGGTTCTGTCCTGGATCTCAGTATGGATGAGTCTGAGGCTGCTGGAATTGTTGGTCACATGCCCAATGGCACATACGGGCTCTGCAGTGAAACCTGAAGTTTCAATGGACACAAAATCTGGTGGATTTTATCCAGATATTAGTTGAGACTGTAAAAGATCTGCCGGGTCAGCTATTGGATCACGACTGGGACAGTTGCAGACCCCCTATCGTTACCGCACCCAGCATTTACAGTAGTCACTGATGCATCAATACTGGGTTGGGAGGCCATATGAGAGATGAGGACTCTCTTCTCTGGCAGACCTGCACGGAAACTGCCGCCAAACCCTGTCTTGCTTCTTTCTCAGTAACATTTGCAAAGATTCGACTCGTCCTGCAGCTCTGCATCCTCCCCAACACTTGGAGGGCTGCCCACCACTTCGACAGCCAGCTACCATCTCCCTTGGGGTGGAGGAGCCACCCCACTGCTTCGGCCGGCACCGACCGCATCTGTTCGGTTCACTGTGTTGTTGGCCTTCTGACCCATAGAGGGAGCAACATTTGTTTTTGTGGCCAGCCAAACACCTCTGCATCCGTGCCTCCAAGCCCGGCTCACAACTTCTTACTGCGCCCCCTTGGCCTAGGGGTCCCAATGACCTAGCCCCCCTTTGGGTTCAGCCGGATTTGTCCCCAAGTCCCCCATTTCAGCCTCTTTGTTTCAGATCCTCTTGACGTTACCTGTGTAGCGCTCAAGACTACCCTCATGACCAGCACCTCTGCACCCGGACACACTAGGGCAGGTAAAAGGAAACTGCTAGTGGTACTTTGGACCTTTGCCTCCTAGCACCTTAAATCCCAAAGGACACCCCTGAACTCCAACTGCAAGTGCTGTTTTTCCTCCCATAGGTTAACATTGTAGAGTTCAAGGCGATTGCCTCAAAACTGTTAATCTGAAAGAGACACGTTAGTGACAGATTCCTTACCTTAGAATATCCCCAGGCGTCAGGCTGGATCCGGAAAGTTTTTGCGTAGCAGTACCCTTGCGCGTCGGTAGGCGGCGTCGTGCGGCTCCGCGTCCGTCGTCGGCGTCGGGACCGCCAGGATGACGTCGCGGGCAGTACTTAGACGCCGCCCCTGCGCGCTGACGTCAGTTCTTTCTTTTTCCGCGCCAGTAAGCGCAGATCCAGGAAGAGCAGTGCCCTAGTCATTTTTTGACTAACTTTTTGGTGATTTTTCACTGTTTTCTTCGAGTCATCTCGGCTCCACAGTGTCGGTAGGGATGCCCGGCTAAAAGTCATGCGACGCCTGTGGTCGAATGATGTCGATCACAGACCCGCACTTAGAGTGTCTCTACTGTCTCGGCCGCGACCACGACACGAAGTCGTGCTCCAACTGCCGGGCCTTGCACCCGAAGGCTTTGCGAGAGCGGTCTCGAAAGCTCCTCGAGGTCCGGCAGTCGGCTCCGCGCCGCACCAAGCCCCGGTCACGCGAGAGGCCGAGGGGCCGGTCATCGGAGTCCTCGCCGGTCATCGGAGTCCTCGCCGGTCATCGGAGTCCAAGTCTTCGCACTCCTCGGGTAAGTCGAAGCACAAGAAGTCTAAGAAGCACCATCGCTCTAAGACTTCGCCTCGCCGGTCTCGCGACTCGGCTGAGGCCCCTGTCTGCACCGTCCCCGCGGCTCCGGATGTGCCTGTGGCACCGCCCCGCATTACCCGTCCTTCCCGGGTTCGGGGCGACTCCGGCCGAGATACAGGAATTCCTGTCGGCCATGGCCCGCCTCTTCGGGCCTCAAGGCCCCTCCGGTGCGCCTTCGGGCCCCGCGGGCCCTAATGGGATTGCCCCGGCGCCGCCGACGACTCCGGTCCCGGCGCCGCCTGTCCCACCAGCCTCGCTCCCGGCCCCGGCTTCGGCCCCGGCCTCGATCCCAGCTCCGGTGGTACCGCAACCCCCATCGACGCCGGTTGACCTAACCACGCCGACGCCGATGTCCCCGGTGCCGTTCCTGACGCCACCCGGGGCTCCGGGCGTCGTCGTTCCCCGGTTCTCTCCGGATCCGGACGTGGCGTCGGACCGACGTCGCCCGGCTCCGGCGCCCATGAGACCTTGGGTCCCGGACGTCCCTCCTCCTCCTTATTTTCAACCAGAGGAGGACCAGGAGAGCTGGGAGGGGTCGGATGACCCTCTCACACAGCAGTGTGACTATGATCAGGACTGGGCAGAGGAACTTGGGGATGCCAGTGGTCTGGACACTTCCCCTGACACTGGCATGCTGTCTCCTCCTTCCGTGGCTACGGAGGAGGGAGCAAATTTCGCAACGGTGTTGCGTAGAGCAGCTGGAGCCTTACACCTCCAATTGCCTACAGTGGCTGTCAGGACTAACCTCCTGACGGAAGTGCTTCAGCCGGCAGCTACCTCCTCGGAGCCATTGCTGCCGTTTAAAGATGCACTTTCTGACGTTCTTTTGGGCACCTGGTCCAAGCCCGCCACAGGGGCTCCTGTGGATAGGAACGTGGCCCGACTCCATCGCCCTGCTCCGGGCGACCCCTTGTTTCTCTCTCAACATCCCACCCCCGAGAGCTTGGTTGTCCAAGCCTTTGCCTCCCAAACCGCCTTCCCTACCGCCCCTCCGGATAGGGAATCCAAACGCCTGGATCAATTTGGGAAGAAGGCCTTTTCTTCATCCAGTGCTGGCTTGCGGTCCGTCAACACCGCTTGCCTTTTGGGCCGATACTCCCACTCTCTGTGGGATTCGGTGGCGCTCGTTTTGCCCCAGTGTCCTGAGGAGGTCCAGACACTGCTTTCCCGCGCCATTGCGGAAGGAAGGGATGCGGCAAAGTACACCATCCGTTGTGGCCTTGATACCGCCGACTCGCTGGTCAGATCGCTTGCAACGACAGTGGCGCTGCGTCGCCACGCCTGGCTGAGGACAACTGGTTTCTTGGGTGATGTCCAAAACACACTCATGGACATGCCCTTTGATGGAGTTGGTCTTTTTGGTACCAAAGCAGACCATGCGCTGGAGCGTTTTAAGGACTCACGGGCTACTGCCAAGTCCCTGGGCCTTTCTGCTGTGCGCCCTCCGCTAACCTCTGCTTTTCGCCCCTTTCGTGGCCACGGAAGGGGCGCCCAGTCACGTCCGCAGCCCAGCCACCGGCCCGCGCAGCAAGCGTCTTCGCGTGGCCGAGGACGTGGCTCCCGCCGTGGCGGGTCAGGCAACCAGCGTGCGGGTCAGGCCACCAACCCCGCCCCGTCCACGGCCTCCAAGCCCTCCTAGTCCTTCCTTTCAGGTGCACAGCACGCCAGTAGGGGGCAGGGTCGCCATCACCTTCACCACTGGCGTGCCATCACCTCGGACAGGTGGGTTTTGGACATTGTCCGAAGGGGCTACTCCCTCCCCTTCGAGACCACCCCCCCAGCCATGCCACCTCAATTCCATCGCATGTCTTGCAACAAACAGGGCGGGGTGGGGTCGTGGACCCTATGTCAGGAGGCTCTGCGCCTCTGGACATGGCTGGAACATCAGGGCATATTCCTGATGGTTCAACACCTGGCAGGTTCCCTGAACGCCAGGGCGGACGAACTCAGCCGCAGGTGCATGATGGATCACGAATGGCGTCTTCACTCTGAGGTGGCGCAAGGTCTCTTTCAGCAGTGGGGAGAGCCTTGGTTAGATCTGTTCGCCACCGAAGAGAACGCGCAATGTCAGCAGTTCTGCGCGTTGGATTTTCCAAGGCGGCACTCGCTCGGCGACGCTTTTCGTCGCGAGTGGAGTTGCGGTCTGTTGTACGCCTTTCCGCCTATACCACTTCTACCCAGAGTGTTGAAGAAGATTCGGCGCGACCGGGCCCAAGTCATCCTTGTGGCTCCGGACTGGGCTCGAAGAGTTTGGTATCCCGAGCTACTCAGTATGAGCGTCGATCCCCGATCCGTCTGCCTCTTCGGGAGGATCTTCTGTCGCAGCAGCAGGGGACGGTCCTCCACCTGAACCTGTCCAGTCTCCACCTCCTTGCGTGGAGATTGAGCGGCGGCAGTTGATTCCTTTCGACTTGCCTCCCGAAGTTTGTGATGTGATTCTGGCAGCCAGGCGTCCCTCCACTAAGGTGGTATACGCCTGCAGGTGGAACAAGTTTGTGGCATGGTGCACAGCAAAGGCTGTGGATCCCCTCTCTGCCCCTCTTTCTGAGGTTCTTCTGTTCCTTCTTTCTCTGGCCCAACAGGGTTCTGCCCTGGGTACCATCAAGGGCTATATTTGTGCTATCTCGGCCTTCCTCAGGCTTCCTGATCAGCCCTCCCTTTTCAAGTCCCCTGTGGTTAACAGGTTTCTTAAAGGCTTTACACACCTCTTTCCTCCTGTTCCGTTTGTAATGCCTCAGTGGGACTTGAACGTGGTTCTTACCTTTCTCATGTGCGCTCCCTTTGAGCCTCTACATAACTGTCCTCTTCGTCTTCTGACTCTGAAGACAGCCTTTCTGGTGGCCATCACCTCCGCTCGGCGGGTGAGTGAGCTCCAGGCTCTATCATGCAAACCTCCCTTTCTGTCTGTCCATCCAGACAAGGTTGTTCTTCGGACGCGTCCGTCCTTCTTGCCAAAGGTGGTTACTGCCTTCCACATTGGGCAGACCATCACTTTGCCCACCTTCTTTCCGCCTCCGCATCCTTCCAGAGAGGAAGAGAGGCTCCACCGTCTGGACCCAAAACGTGCGCTTTCCTTTTATATCAACCGCACACAACACTTCCGGGTGGATGACCAGCTCTTTGTTGGCTACGTGGGTGCCAAAAAAGGTCGGGCGGTGCACAAGAGAACCATTTCCCGCTGGGTAACCTTGTGTATCAAAGCCTGCTATTCTTTGGCTAAGAAGGAGCCTCCTGTTGGGCTGCGTGCCCATTCCACCAGGGCAACGGCTGCTACCACGGCCTTAGGCCGCGGTGTTCCGCTGCAGGATATCTGTCAGGCAGCTACGTGGGCCTCGCTGCACACGTTTACCAAGCATTACTGCCTTGACAGGTCCGGAGGGACGGCTTCTTTGGCCGTTCTGTCCTCCGGGACTTCCTTGTCTGATCTTTGTTCGCAGACCCACCACCGGGGTTGGTATTGCTGGGGTATCTATTCTAAGGTAAGGAATCTGTCACTAACGTGTCTCTTTCAGATGCACAAGTTACTAACTTGTGTAACGATATATCTGTAAGAGACAGTAGTTAGTGACAGATTCCCTACCGCCCACCCATCCTCCCCGTTCTGCGAACTGATTTCTAGGAGTTAAGGACATCCCTTTCAGGGCCCTAGTATTTTTTCAGACACCAATGTCAGCTTCTTGCATGGCTCTGCGTTCCTGGCGCGGAAAGTCGTGTACAGAACTGACGTCAGCGCGCATGGGCGGCGTCTAAGTACTGGCCGCGACGTCATCCCGGCGATCCCGACGCCGATGACGGACGCGGAGCCGCACGACGCCGCCTCCGGACGCGCAGGGGTACTGCTACGCAAAACTTTCCGGATCCAGCCTGACGCCTGGGGATATTCTAAGGTAAGGAATCTGTCACTAACTACTGTCTCTTACAGATATATTGTTACACAAGTTAGTAACTTGTGCGTTAGGAGGTTCTTGAAAGGTTTGCAGCACTTGTTACCACCAAAACCCTTTGATTCCCCTGTCAGACTTGTAGTTAGTCCTCGCATTCTTAATGAGCACACCTTTTGAGACGCTCCACATTTATCCCTTAAGACTTCTGACCTTAAAGACAGTCTTTCTCATAGCTATATCATCGGCTGTGTGAACAAACTCTGTGTAAATCCACCTTACTCCACCTTCTTCCCTGATAAGTTGATTTTGAGGACCCCGGGTTCCTTTCTACATAAATGTGGGTTAGACTGTCACCCTCCCAGTATTCTTTGCTGTACCTCATTCCTCTAAGGAGGAAGAGAAACGCCATTGCTTGGATCCTAAAAGAGCATTGAGATTCTAGATCGTCCTTACCAAGGTATATTGGGTAGATGGTCAACTCTTTGTAGATTTTTTCCAGAGCAAAGAAGGGTATGACGGTACAAAAACAGACGATCTTGTGATGGACTGTTGTCTACATTAAAATCTGCTATGCACTGGCTAAGAAACAGCCTCCAAAAGTTGTACTGGCTCATTCCACCAGGGCCAAAGCCGCTACCACTGTGACAGAAGAAAGAGTGCTTCTCCTGGACATCTTTCAGGCAGCCATATGGGCTTCATTACGTACCTTCACAAAGTACTACTGCCTCAACAGTCTGGTCCGTCTGGAGGGGCATTTTACCCACTCAGTCCTGCAGGAGTTTTTGATCTGAGCCAGTTCACATACCCACCACCCTGGGAAGTACTGCTTTGGTATCTATTCACAAGGTGAGAAATCTACAGCTTGAAGTATCCATCATAAAAACAAGTCACGTACCTTTGGTAATGATCATTCTGGTGAATACTTATAATAACCACCGATTCCTCACCACACCCTCCCTGTTCTCTGTTCTGTGAGCTAGACTCTTTTCCATCTAAAAAGGTCCCGATCTAGAGATCTGTACAGTGGTAGTACCAATTTGCCGATTTGCTCTACCTCTGAGGGCACAGATAGCCTAGAATTCAATGGACGTCCTCACGCGTATGGGGCACTTATATGCAGCTCTCCTTGTCACTTCCGGAGTGAAACGACATTGGGGTAGAGCCGCACAAAGCCACCCACCGGAATTGCTGAGGTACTGCTGAAACATTTCCAGATCCTATCTCACGCCTTTGGGAGTATTAACAAGGTGAGGAATCAGCAATTAGAAAGAGTATCAACCAGAAAGATCATTATTGAAGGTAAGTAACTAGTTCTTCACAGGAATTCATGAAACATGGGAAAAAGTTCATGCTTGCCTGTGAAATACAGGTTTCATCATACTGACAGTCCCCAAACCGCTCCACAGAGCCATTGTCTGAGGTACTAGGATTATGTGGCATGGAGTTAAACTTTTCCCACCAGGGTTATATAGATTATGTGGCAAAAAGTCCAGATCATGCAGCACATTCTCCACCAGTGATTACTTTCCTCCTTTTGAGCTAGAAAAAAATAATTATTGTGAAATCTACAAACTTATGTGGCAAATATAGCAAATCCATAATTAGGCACTAAATGCTGCAGCACCAGAATCACACAAATCTACTGGCCATCCCTATTGTTTTATCAACAATTTATTAGTGAAAGGTAAACAAAACCAAAACATTCTAATTCCAGTCAGTGCTCATTGTCAGCTGCATTTTGAATAGAACAACTTTTTCAAGCTAATTCTCCCCCAAAAAACATGTAATATAAATATATATAACGGATAACGTGTAATATGTTTGTATATTGCTATCTTACGGGTTTGGTGACATTTACAAACCGCTCTGCCTTCCTTCGGCCTCATGCTTTGTGATGTCACCTGAACACCTCAGTGCAATATTGAACCGTATTACACTATTACCCGTTATATATCCTCTGAACCTCAACAGGGCTTTCAGGAGATTCTCCATAAAATGTTTAATTTTCCCGGTCTTTGTTGCTTGTCTCATGTTAAGGAAGAGTTTTAGACAGTGTGCCAACAGAAGGCATCAGTAGTAGCTTCCATCTCATTACCTCTGGAAGGCTACCATTCCAGTCATTGAGAACTAGCTAACCATCAAAGGGATTACAGTTGAAGAAAGTTTTCTAATTCTATGAGGACCAGCCTTTCTACAGCAGATCCTCACCACACCTTGAATTGCAATATTTGTTCTGTTGCTCTGCAGCAGCCCTGTGTGGAAACAGTTAATCCAACCAGCTCCACTAGCTTGCCCCATTGATTTCTTCTTCTCAACCTAGGCCCCTCCCCTCTAATCAGGACCTCAGCACAACGTTCATAGCTGAGGTCATAGGTAGCTCCTTAAAGGAGGAAAGAGGAGAGCATGTGCTGTGCATCCTGCTGCTTTCCGTCCCATACTCCCACTCGTTCTGCTTTCAGTCACACGTGTCAGCATTTTACTGTGACTTAAAGAGCACTGCCCTATGTGGATTTTGTCCCATAATCATCTCAGACCGAGTTTTATGATTGTAGCACCTTGATACAGTCACACTCCCCTAAACATAAAGAAAACAGTAAAGATACGGGCCAGCTGTCACCAAAATAACTTAAGCTGTCCTGGTGAGTGCAGTCCTTGTGGTAGGACACGTTTATAAGAAGACAAGGGTGCCCCAATATGTGAACCTGGTGAGGTAAGCTATATTTAGAGAACAATGGTTCAGGTGTGGCCTTAATGGTCCAAAGCAAGAAGTACCCCAGAGGGGGCACCGTGTTTTTATGAAATTAATTCAGGTAGGAGCAGAAAGAAAGGATCTACATAGAGTCATGTAGGTCATGGAAATGACGAGCATTTATTTACAAATCTGTGTACGATTCAGGTGCTCACATATAAAGTGAAAAAAAGCGTGACGTGATGGGTGATAGTGAAGTTTTAAAAAGGCATCGCATTGACAACAGTATTAGGAACTCCACAAATGATTTATGCATAGTGAAAGGAGTTCATGTTGTTGGGTGGTCGACGGCGTTTCGAACCCAATTATTGGGGTTCATCTTCAGGACAAGGTGAGCAAGCTGAATCAATTGAGGTGCGCTGAGGCATTCAGAAGAAGTATAAAAGCCGGCAGCCGGCGAAAATGAAGATTACAATCGGCGGGCGTGAATGGTGACGGAAGTGCGTCTCAGAAGTTACTAAGGTTAACGATGCAACTCGTTGGTAATGACTAATCAGCCCGATATGGAGGCAGCTTGGAGGTGCATGATGTCACGGGTGTCGATTTATTATTTTTGTCGAGCAACAGGGCATTAATTGGGAGCCTGGAGCCGTGCAGACGGGAGCGTCCTGCTGCTGCCTGGGTTGGCGTTGAGTGCGAGTTGTAGTAGGACACAGCACATCTGGGTCTCAGTCCATGAAGTCACTCCTCCTCTATGGTTGGATGTGAAGAAGGGAAAAAAGATGGAATTTTTTATCAGCAAAAAGGACAAAGTGACTCTTGTGAATCAAGTGCAATATAGTGACAAAGTTAAGTCATGTCATTTATATCACATGCGTTCCTATGGCCCTATGAGATTTCTCATAGGGCCATAGGAACACATGTGATATAAATATATGAAGGGACAGAACCACATTGCCCAATAGAATTATTTCTGTTATTTGTATGTTATGTATAAATTTCACTCATGATTTCACTTTGTCACTATATTGCACTTGATTCACGAGTCACTTTGTCCTTTTTGCTGATAAAAAATTGTTCATGTGACAGCCATATATATTTCTTCTTGAAAACAGAGTAAATACTGCTACTGAACTAATGTTATAGTGTTTTTGGTGTGTTTCATTGGTTTTTCTAAAAAAAAAATATATGTTCTTCAAAAAATAGTAGCATTTTTGAATTTGACATTTGTAAAACTGTCTTTGTTCTCTTGTATTAATTACTAAACACTAAGCACTTGAGCCACCCAACAGAACCAACTGTAGATGATATCATCCCACTGCGAGAGCATATCTGCACTGCACCCAAGAAGATGGGCAGCTGAGCACCAACAGATTGGTGTACCACATTCTCTGGGCCCACTCTGGATGGTTCAGAACCGACTGAGTTTATTCCTCCCACAATACTTTTGACTGGCAAGAATCTGTGGAAACTCTTACAACCTGACCTAATAACAGGTGAAGGCACCCCTCAGGAAAACATTCAGAAAGAAGTGTAAGTCATAGAGCCTATGGTGAAGAGATCCACAAATGGAAAGCCCAGTCAGGAGAAAATCACCTTCATCACTTTGGAATGCAGCTCACCTTTGTGGTCCTCCAGTGAGAGGAGGCAATATTGAAGAAACCTGGAGGTGAGCTACTGCTGGCAGTATTCCCCATCACTACGTCTGCTTTCACAGGCAAATTGCTGTCAACAAAAGACCCATGTCCCCTCACCACCCTGTCTGTTGATAGACAGTGGGGATGATGTCTAACAAAATATCAATGTTGCTTCCAGAGATTTAATTGAGCGATGGAATTGAGAAATGTCTTCAATCCAAGATGGATTGCGCGCAGCTTAAACAGATTTATATGCAGGCACTGCTAGAATGTTGGTCAAAGGCAATGCAGCTCCATGGCGCCTAGATGGACATTCCTGCCCACTGAGATTGCGTCGTGACCGCAGTAGCCTAGCCTGCAGAGGCGACTCAACAAAAGGTTGGAGGGTCCATCTACCAGTGCAGATCGTAATTAAGAGTAAGATCCAACTCTACCAGTGGAGCTCTTGGTGATTCTGATGGTGCCCCGTTTATTAACTTTGGCAACAAAGGAGTCAGAGACTGATTCGGCACCTTAAACACTTTGTCTGAATTTATAGAGCATGTAGAGAGAGAGAATATAGAGAAAAGTCAGTTCACAGTCAGTAGAACCACTTGACATTGGTGGTTGGGGAAGGTAGATGAAATATTGAACACTTCTTAAGGTTGAGGGTGGTGACTTGCATGGTGCTAGTTGCTTGGATGCATCCTCTAAGAGCATATTGAATGAGGAAGTGCCCCTTGCATTTCCTAATGACTATTTCTTTGCTGTAAAGGGGTTCCAGTACTTTCCTGTTCAAGCATCAACTGAGGAGGTTGATGTATGGGATAAAGTGAAATTGTGCAAAGTCATCCAAACAATGTAAAACTGCTGACTTTCTATTTGCTAAATAACCCTGTGGCTAGCTCTTCAGTAATACTGCCACTGATGCCAGGGGTTGGCCAGGTGCATTTCTTAATGTGACCGCCGATCAAAAATGTACGATACATTTGGATCTGTAAATACTGCTTGCAATCTGGGCATTTGTAAGTATTTGGCATGGCTGCTGGTGAAAAGGCTGTTAATCACATCATGAAAATGGGTGCTATCAGATAAAAAAAATTTTTTAAAAGCACAGCTACAGTCTGTAGCACGAAAAACATTTTATTCACTATCACGGCACTAGGTGACAGTATATAAGTCATACTGGTGCCACCGGGACATGACCAAATGAATACATAGGCAACTTTCTGCCCAAACCTCTCTTCCCCTTTTTGCAGCATGAAACTGTTCTAGATTCACACGCTGTGCATTATTCCACCATTTAGTGATTTAAATCTGGAAATCTTCTTGTAAGTAAGCAAAGTTTCATTTTGTGCATCAACCATAGGTGGAAGTAACATGACTCATTGTGACCTCAACCGTAAATCCCTGATGCCCATCCACCGTCTTCAAATTCTTTCTTCTTCCAGTGGGTTCAGAAGCAGACCTCAAAGCAGAGAATCTAGTTACATTCCCTGACCGACCGCTATTCTAGCACTAAAGCCCGAATAAATGGACACCAGCTGCAGATAAGACTTCTATACAGATTGGCATTGAAAAACCCAGGTTTCATGCAGACTTCAACTTTAGGTGGTCCAGGCTGGAGAATGCATGTTTAGATGCCAATTATTTTCCCTTTTTCCTTTAAATACCATTTTGAGGTTTTAACTCCTGTTAAATCTTGACTAAATTGTCACTAGAAGTTTGCAGCTGGTATCAGAGTATGTCATTTATGCCTATACTGTGATCATGTGTTAGAGGGTGTTTTCTGTGCTCTTTGTTTAAACCATAAATGTTCGAAAATAAAGAAAATAGTGCTTGGTACAACCAAGATATTTTCCAAAAGTACCACCTGAGGAAGTATGCAAATTAAAAGTTTAGTTTTCCTCAGGATGGCTCAGATGATCTTCAGAACGCCAAAAGGCAAAGAACATCATTTTCATGACTCCAATGTTCACAACATAACATCATATAAATTAGAAGTATCCACATCAATGTCCAAAGATATTTTGTCGACTTCAAAAAGACAAAAAGCATGCAGTGCCTCAGGACCATACGTCTTTGGACATGAAAGATTCGGAATCTAAGACTACATATGGGCCTTTGAAAGCCCTAACATTCAAAAGAAGTACTGAAAAGTGATTTCGGGTCAGCATAGAATTACTGAAGTCTATTTCTGATTTGTTTTATTAAATCATATTACTGTAATATGTCACCAAGCACAGCTTCTGCCATTTGGCAGGACTAATATAGCAGATAGAAATTGGACTCCTTTTAGAGGATGATCCAAATGATTATAATTTTTTAGACACTAATTGAGTATTTGTGGAGAAATGAGTGTGCTCTAAATTGCTTCTGAAGAGTCTGAGTGTAATTTGAAGTGCTTGAGTTAGCATAGCTTGCTTCCTTTTAATCATATTTCATGTATTTTAGGTAACCCACCACATTCAAACCCTTACGGCGATACTAACTTATCTCAGCCCATTATGGCACTTCAGCAGAATGTGGCTGATATTCTGTTTGTGAGAGCTAGTTATGTGAAGAAAATTATTGAAGACTGCAGTAATTCAGAGGAAACCATCAAATTGCTCCGATTTTGCTGCTGGGAGAATCCACAGTTCTCTTCTACAGTCCTGAGCGAACTTCTGTGGCAGGTAACTATTAAAATACATATTGTCAATGTGATGAGAATATTTTAAGTCTTGATTTCTAGATTTAAATTTTTTTTCTTTTTTTTCTATATGTATGTAAGGTTGCATATTCATACACATATGAACTCCGACCATATTTGGATCTCCTCCTCCAGATCTTGTTGATTGAGGACTCCTGGCAAACTCATAGGTTAGTATAGTGCATTTTATTATTCTATATATATATATATATATATAACCCTATTATATTCTTCTATTGCAAAAATAACTTTATTTTGTTGAGAAAGTATAATGGTCTACTTACAAAAGTTTATGCCCGGGAGGTTCTAGCTGGGGGATCCTTACCTGTTTTAATTCAGCAGAATGGCTTGCAACATTTGTTTCTCGCACCGGAGATGGTTTCTCCTCCTTTTTCCATTTTGGCCACCTGTGGTATACCATGCTTTACCTACTCCATATAGAAGCACTACTTTCCGCTGGGGATTACTTTCATAGTTGCTCCAAAACCTTTGAAATGTAAGAGGTGCAGACCTATTGCAGAGCATGACTATCACAGATGTAAATGTCATGTTAGTTTGGTTCCTACTTGTGACTGACCATTTTAAGTTGTTCACGTTTCTGTGGCTTAACGTTTTGATTACAGGACCTTCTGTGGCTCTTATCCAGCCAGCACTCAGGACTTTATTCCTCCCTCTTTCATGTGTGCCACGGAGTGATTAAGAATCACAAAACCAGGCGTGGCTTGGGGCGTCAAGATGGCAGTCGCACTCTGAGTGCTCCGGACCCCTCCGTCATCTGCCGCTATCCACCTTCAACTCCTGCTGTTCCCATAATGCGCTACTGAACCGCTCCGTTGCAGCTCTTCCCTACGCCAAGACTGGCTGAAAAGTTACTTGAGGTCCCCATGCTAGGTTTATCCTTGAATAGGAGCTAAGTAACTGGGAGAAATATTCAGACTATTTCCTGTTGGGTTTTGTTTCTCTCCAGATAACTAAAAGATTGAGTTCATTCAGTTAAGATCTTTTTTTTTTTGTATATAGTTTTTATTGGGTTTTACAGTAGTACACAGAATACATCAAGTACAGTGTCAATATCATATACTTTTTAGAGTCCAAACAGTTTCTCAATATCGTCCCCACTTGCTCCTTCTCCTACAAGTGTGCACCCAGGGTAATTAGACTTCGATGCGAGCGAAGTCAGTCCTTGTATATGCAAGGGATGTCCATAACAATACCATTCAATACTATGTCCTCATGTTGGGCAGCTCAGACATTCCTGCATTGGCCTCTTCGTAGAGGGGAACTGCAAAGGCACAGGCAACCATTCACTTAAAGGCTAACACCACATGCAACACGCATTCTTCTCCACAGTGCAGCCCCTCACGACATTCGTGCATCCGGGGGGGTCCCACAATGCCACCAGTATGGCTGCCCACGCCCATAGGTCATCTTCCAGTTTCTCATCCTTCCTTTTGTGCTTCATGCGCTCTTCCTCAGCCACTGCCCACTCCGAAATATATGTTAGCCAGTCTTCATCAGATCAGATCAGCCGAGTTGTTTCCTCCTGCTTCCATCTTCTGTGGATACCGAGGAAAATCAAATTCCTATTGCCCGAAGACGGCCTCAGGACAGTAATCACTGCTCTTATTTTTTCTCGCCTGGATTATTGCAACGGCCTTTATCTTAGCATCCAAAAAAGACATCTTAGCCGATTGCAGGTCGTGCAGAATGCAGCAGCCAGGCTTCTCTTGGGCATCCCAAGGTTTGTCTCGGTCAAGAAGGGACTTGGGAAGCTTCACTGGCTCCCGGTGAAACAACGGGTGGATTTTAAGGCCCCTTGCACGGTCTTTAAAGCCCTTACAGGTTCTGGCCCAGCCTATATGAGACAACATCTTCAATGGTACGTTCCCGGCAGAGCATTGCGCTCTGCCGAGGCAAAACTTATAAAATTTCCACGGGCAAAGACAGCCAGTTGGGGGGTAGGAGTTTTTCTGCGGTGCTGCAAAAGCATGGAACAGCCTTCCCTCCACCTCAGAAGTGCCACCGAGCTCCTTTCCTTTAGAAGGGGCTGAAAACCTGGCTTTTCCCCTGAATCCATCCCTCATCCAGCAACCAAGTTGGCAACTCCAGCGCCAGGACACCTTAGGGTAGCAGTGCGCTTTACAAGCCTTATTAACATTAACATTAACATTCATAGTGTGTAGATTTTGGCATCAACCGTCTAATAGCAGTACAGTGTTTTGCCAACAATAACCCCGACAGTAAAAACTTCCACCTGATAGAGACATCTAGCCGCAGATACTTTACCTTTGATTTAACCTCGGGCACCATACTGGATCCGAAAAACTTTCTACAGCAGTCCCACTGCACATCGGTAGAGGGCGTTGAGCGACTCCGTAGCGAAGTCGTCCACTGGATGTGACGTCAGCAGAGGCCATATAAGCCCTCACCCACCCACCCCCGATCCGCTGACGTAAGTTTTTTCCTTTCCGCGCTTTCATGCGGATCCGGCAAGCAGTACCTCTGGCC
The DNA here is from genome assembly GCA_963921515.1 of Calotriton arnoldi. NCBI lineage: Eukaryota > Metazoa > Chordata > Amphibia > Caudata > Salamandridae > Calotriton > Calotriton arnoldi. The sequence continues at coordinate 843,808 of CAWUFW010008625.1, read as the reverse complement.
AACGTCATAGTGTGCCTTTTTCTGGTAGTCCTCAGGGTCCTCTGGACGACTATGTCGGCCCCACACCCTCATTCTGTTTGCATGTGGTATCTGGGCGTGTACCGTGACTCCGAAGGGTGCGGTTCATGTCTTCAGCTTTGGTCTTCGGCGTTGCAGGTGCATCGCACGACACTTTTGGTGGCGCGGTGGTCAAAGGTTCCTCGACTGTCTTCTCTCTTCTGAGAACCGCTCGAAGGCCATCTCCTGAAGTCCTTTGTCTTTGCTGTTGACTGGTAAGTCCCGCCATAGGTGGTCTAAGTCATCGTCTTCCCCGACGGTCTTGCCTCTCCCTTTATGATATTTTTGGTTCTTCGCCTCCCTCTGGTGCGCGTCTCTGCCCAAAGGAGGCCGGAGGAGCCTTTACTGACTCCATGCCGGCAGGACCACCCTCTGCGTCAGTGAGGCCCTCTGGATCCATGATCGAATCCATGTCGGCTCCGGTGCTCAGCCCTTCAGGGTTCCCACCTGTGACACCAGAGTTGGATCCGACGTGGACGACGCCTATTGCTGCTACTTTGTCTCTCCTCCCAGACGCTGAGGTGTCACCTCTTTGACGCCGGGTGCAGCATTGGCAGAACAGTTCTTTTCGGGCTACCTTCCTCCACCTTCAGAGGAGACCCCTGCTATTTTCCTATCGGGAGACAAGTATTGTGGTGATGTCTGTGATGACAGAAGGGACACTACTCCGCCTCCTCCGGAGTTTCATTGGGTGTCTGGCCTTGGTGAGGCTAGTGGCCTTGACTCTTCTCCATCCTCCGGCTTGTTTTCTCCTCCTAGCCTCGCTACTGAGGCTAGCTCTGCTTTTGCTGAGCTTCTGCAGAGGGTTGCTGCGGTTCTGGAGCTGCAGGTCCCTTCTGTAGAGGTGGCCATTGAGCCCCTAATTGAGGTGCTTTATCAGTGCCAGATGGGAGCTGAGCCTATACTCCCCTTCAGTGAAGTCCTATTTGATATTCTGGTGGGCTCTTGGGTTAAACCCGTTTCTATCCTGCCCCTTGGGTCCCGTTCTGCCTCTTCCAGCAGCTTAGTCTGCGCAGCTTTGTGGTTCAGGCTGCTACATCCTCCCCCAAATCGGCGCCCTGCCTGACGTCCCTCCAGACCGGGAATCTAAAAGTCTAGATGCTCTTGGTCGATAACTTTTCTGCCACCAGTTCCGCTTTGTAGTCCCTTAATGCCGATTGTGTTCTGGGCTGTTTTTCTCACGTGTTGTGAGATTCGGTCTCGCGCCGTCTCCCCTCTATCCCTGATGACACCTGGGACACTCTTACTCAGCTGTTCCAGGATGGCATTCAGGCGGCTAAATTGCTAATTCACTGTGGCATGGATACCACAGATACTGTCGGGCGAGCCATAGCTCTTTCGGTAGGTCCTCGCCGGCGTGCCTGGCTACGCACCTCTGGTTTTTCAGAAGCTGCTCAGTAGACCTTGGTGGACATGCCTTTCAATGGTCAACATCTGTTTCACGCTCAAGCTGACTCCGCTTTACACCGTTTTCGGGATAGTCGGAGTGAAGCGAAATCTTAAACACTGCTTGCTATAATGTCAGTTTCTCTTTTTTTTCCCCTGTACTGAGCTTGTATGGGGTATGATCAGCTGGGTTTTCTTTTACATGTAGCCGTTTTGGAACGTGCCATTGGCTGTGCCTTTCACCTCTGAGTGACACCCGGTGAGGTGCTCCTGCGTCCTGCAGGTATTGTTTATTGCTTCCTGAACTGTCAATGACCGTTTATGGTCCTTGTTATTGGGCCGCATATTGTTTTATGGCTCTATTGGCTTTCCACAATCAACGTAAATACTTAAGGCAACAATTATACAACACACATATTACGATTTAAATGATAAACTGAAAAACATATTGAAAGAAAGAACCAACAAATACTATTTTTTCTTAAGAAAGTACAAAATATATTTTATTGATAATCATTTGAGCAATAAAAATAACCCAATCATACTGTTCCATTCATATCTGCAGTCGTACGTCTCATACAATCTAAACTCTATTAAAAACAACAATTTGATAACAGAAATGATCATGATCATTAATATCCAGTTGTCATGTCCATAAGAGAACAGTGTGGCACAATTACAATTTGACTGTCTTTCTTTCAATATGTTTTCCAGTTTATCATTTAAATCGTAATATGTGTGTTGTATAATTGTGCCTTAAGTATTTACATTGAGTCATTTGAGCCCTGCCTTAAGGAACGTTCCCTCATTAGCAGGGGGCCTCTGTCTTTACATTATATATCCTATTGGCTTTCCACGCCTGTTGATACAAGGTGTTCTTTTGTTTCTCTACCCAGATTCAGTTTGGGGTATTTTGCTTGTCTTGTGCAGATGCACTGTTGCTTTGTTCCCTGTCCTCCAGAATACTTCGTCAGTATGCCCTACGGGCATTCCTTCATCTGTTTCTGGCACTTTGGTACCGCTTATAGGGGACGTCGCATTGTGTCCTTGGTAGGATGGTACATGGGGTTTCCCCTCGCTCTTTTCCTTACACTTTATCTAGTGCCCTTCTTTCCTAGCAGACGCAAGTAAAGCGGGCATACTTCTTGAACCAGGGTACATTGTCTGTTCCTGCCCTAGGCAATGTTCTTTCTTTTCTTTCCGTCTTTGTGCCTCTTTTGCTAGTTCCCGTTATGCACTAGTAAATAGGACTCTTGTAGTTTCTCTTCCTCTCAAGGCTCCGTGTGGATGTACCATGTCCGTTTCTTGGCATGGGTGGTCTACTCCGCTGACTGTTTCTCTTCTGTACCACTGTGTGTTCTGTTTTTTCTCTGCTTCTGCCCTGGGCAAAGCGTTAATTGCTTTTTGCTTTTGGGCAATGTTTTTGTGCTTTGTTGGAAACATTTCCATGAACCTTCCTTTATCAACCCTAACGTTTAGCTACTGACTGGTTGCTCTGTTCGACCGTGTGTTCCTCTACTACCCTTTCTTTGGTTGCCTCGTATCAAGGTTTGGTACTCCTTTCGGATTCTTCCGGGGACTTTACTTCCCTTCTCGCTGGCGAGGATAAACTTCCAACTCGTTGGGGATTCTTTACTCTTGTGGTCGTGTGGGACAATAACGTTCTCGGGTATCGCTGAGATCCTCTCTTTTGATGACACAGGAATTGTTGGTTGGACACAGGTTGTCCCTCGGACACTGGATAATTTGTTTTGCTGGGTTTCATCCAAACCCTCTGCCCCTTTTGGGGTCTTGTCTCCTATGAACATATTTCTTGTGTGGCCTCCGCACCTGTTACGCTGTGTGCGCTGCCACGACATCTGTTACTCCAGCTCTTTTACTGATCGGTTTTAGGATATTTTTTCTTCTAGGATAGTGACTGGTTGCTTGAATAGGCCTCCCCTGTGTTGGCCTTTGTTCAACTTGCTCTTCTACAGTCCCAGATAGTGGCCTTCGTTGCTCTATTCTAGCGGGTTGTTTTTTCACCTGCTGTTTTTCATTTCGGTTATCTCTCCACAGCCTGGTTGACGCCATTCAGTCGGTAGTGTTGTTTTATGTCTGATAGCTTTTCTTTTTCTGGGGGTTGTGATATCTTCCACTTCCTCTATTCTTTTATGTGGGCCCATATGGCTGTTGCCGGCCCGCCACTATCACATCTCTGCTAGTGTCCACTATTGTGCACATTTCTCTGTACCCTTCTTGGGTGTATTTTATTATACAGTGTATATGGTGCATTTCTATGTATTTTATATATTATACATATATGTCCATATATATGTCATTCTGTTGTCTGTTGTCATACATTCTTCTTATCTGTAGCTCTATAAACAGTCATGTTATGCAACCTTTCTTGGAGGGTGCGCGTTTATGTTTACGTTCCTGCGTTTTCCTCGTGTACCACAGGGCCTTCACTTGTTCGTTGCTTTACAGTCGCAAATCTTCCTCCTCTATGGTTCTCTGTTGCATTGTCCCAGAGGGCTCGTTTTTCTTTTGGAGTTTTTCATATGGCTGCAGATGGTCTATGGCCTTACTTGTTTGCCATGCTTTCTTGCGGCTTTGGGTGAGACTTTTTGCATCACTTAAGTCTATGGCAGGGAGCTTGGGTTCAGTGGTATTAGCCATTATCCTTGGCCTTCAGCCTTGTCCGCTAATGGTCCGGTTACCATTGGGGATGCTCTTTGGTGTTGTGATTCTCTGAAGTGTTCCAACTGTAGGAAGCTGGCTCTGTATATAATATATTAAAGTAAGGTATAGTGTGCACAGAGTCCAATGGATCCCCAAAGATCAATTGGATAATATTAAATGCCCTCTTTTGTGGTCGAGCAGTTAGGCTTATCAGAGGGCTGTGTTAAGCATTTGTTGTACACACTCAGGCAAGAAACGATTACACACACTCAGTAACTAAATCCGAAACCAGTTGTTTATAAAAAAATATTACTTTTTGCATGTTTATTACTTAGAACCAAAGATACTTTGTTGCATTAAAATACGTTTTGTAAAATCGCAGTTTTTGAGTATAAAACATGGACACGGTGCATTTCGCAAACAGTTCAATGTTATCCTATGGAAGAAAAACAATGTTGTAATTTCACAAGACTTACAATTCCAGTCTAAGGGTTTTAGGACCAACACTGGTCAAGGGTCAGGTAAATGTAGAGACTGCACCACCAGCGGCACTGGGGTGGCCGGGTGCAGAGGTCAGATTTGGGCACTGGGGCCCAATGTTAGTCAATGGAGTCTGGGGCACACAAAGAGATGCTGGTTGCAGGTGAGTAAAATCGGATTTGGGGGTCAATCTCGGGGTATCCCCAGGCGTCAGGCTGGATCCGGAAAGTTTTTTGCGTAGCAGTACCCTTGCGCGTCGGTAGGTGGCGTCGTGCGGCTCCGCGTCCGTCGTCGGCATCGTGATCGCCGGGATGACGTCGCGGGCAGTACTTAGACGCCGCCCCTGCGCGCTGACGTCAGTTCTACTTTTTCCGCGCCAGTAAGCGCAGATCCGGGAAGAGCAGTGCCCTAGTCAATTTTTGACTAAATTTTTGGGTGATTTTTCACTGTTTTCTTTTCGAGTCGTCGACTCCTAGGTGTCGATAGGGATGCCCGGCTTCAAGCCATGCGACGTCTGTGGTCTAATGATGTCGATCACAGACCCGCATCTGGAGTGTCTCTTCTGTCTCGGCCGAGACCACGACACGAAGTCGTGCCCTGACTGCCGGAAACTTCACCCGAAGGCTTTGCGAGAGCGGTCTCGAAAGCTACTCGAGGTCCGGCAGTCGGCTCCGCGCCACACCAAGCCCCGGTCCCGGGAGAGGTCGAGGGGCCGGTCGCGGAGTCCCCGCCGGTCGTCGGAGTCCAAGTCTTCGCGCTCCTCGGGTAAGTCGAAGCACAAAAAGTCTAAGAGGCATCATCGCTCTAAGACTTCGCCTCGCCGGTCTCACGACTCGGCTGAGGCCCCTGTCGGCACCGTCCCCGGACGTGCCTGTCGAGCTGCCCCCGCATTACCCGTCCTTTCCGGGTTCGGGGGCGACTCCGGCCCAAGTACAGGAATTCCTGTCGGCCATGGCCCGCCTCTAAGGGCCTCAAGGTCCCTCCGGTGCGCCTTCGGGCCCTGATGGGGTTGCTCCGGCGTCGCCGACGACTCCAGTCCCGGCGTCGCCTGTCCCGCCAGCCTTGATCCCGGCCTCGGCTCCGGCCTCGATCCCGGTCCCGGCCGCAACCCCCATCGACGCCGGTTGACCTAACCACGCCTCCGCCGACGTCCCCGGTGCCGTTTCTGATGCCGTCCGGGGCTCCGGACGGCGTCGTTCCCCAGCTCTTTCCGGGTCCGGACATGGAGCCGGACCGGCGTCGCCCGATGCCGGATCCGGCGCCGACGAGACCTTGGGTCCCAAATGTCCCTCCTCCTCCATATTTTCACTAGAGGAGGACCAGGAGAGCTGGGAGGGGTCAGAAGACCCTCTCACACGGCAGTGTGAGTATGATCAGGACTGGGCAGACGAACTTGGGGATGCCAGTGGTCTAGATACTTCCCCTGACACTGGCATGCTGTCTCCTCCCGTGGCTACGGAGGAGGGAGCAAATTTCGCAACGGTGTTGCGTAGAGCAGCCGGAGCCTTGCACCTCCAATTGCCTACTCTGGCTGTCAAGACTAATCTCTTGACGGAAGTGCTTCAGCCGGCAGCCTCCTCTGCGGAGACTGTGCTGCCGTTTAATGATGCACTGATTGACGTTCTTTTGGGCACCTGGTCCAAGCCCACCACAGGGGCTCCTGTGGATAGGAACGTGGCCCGACGCCATCGCCCTGCTCCGGGCGACCCCGTGTTTCTCTCCCAACATCCCACCCCGAGAGCTTGGTTGTCCAAGCCTCTGCCTCCCAAACCGCCTTCCCTACCGCCCCTCCGGATAGGGAATCCAAACGCCTGGACCAATTTGGGAAGAAGGCCTTTTCTTCCTCCAGTGCTGGCTTGCGGTCGGTGAACACCGCTTGCCTTTTGGGCCGATATACCCACTCCCTGTGGGATTCCGTGGCGACTGTTTTGTCCCAGTGTTCTGAGGAGGTCCAGACACTGCTTACCCGCGCCATTGCGGAAGGTAGGGATGCGGCAAAGTACACCATACGTTGTGGCCTTGATACCGCCGACTCGCTGGGCAGATCGCTTGCAACGACGGTGGCGCTGCGTCGCCACGCCTGGCTGAGGACCACTGGTTTCTCGGGTGATGTCCAGAATACACTCATGGACATGCCCTTTGATGGAGTCGGTCTTTTTGGTTCTAAAGCAGACCATGCACTGGAGCGCTTTAAGGACTCACGGGCTACTGCCAAGTCCCTGGGCCTTTCTGTTGTGCGCCCTCCGCAAACCTCTGCTTTTCGCCCCTTTCGTGGCGACGGAAGGGGCGCCCAGTCACGTCAACAGCCCAGCCACCGGCCCGCGCAGCAAGCGCCTTCGCGTGGCCGAGGACGTGGATACCGCCGTGGCGGTTTGGGCAACCAGCGTGCGGGTCAGGCCACCACCTCCAACCCGTCCGCGGCCTCCAAGCCCTCCTAGTCCCTCCTTTCAGGTGCACAGCACGCCAGTAGGGGGCAGGGTCCGCCATCACCTTCACCACTGGCGTCCCATCACCTCGGACAGGTGGGTCTTGGACATTGTCCGAAGGGGCTACTCCCTCCCCTTCGAGACCGCCCCCAGCCATGCCACCTCAATTCCACCGCATGTCAGGGGATCACTTGATGCTTCTGCAGAAGGAAGTCATGGCCCTCTTGGCCAAGAGGGCCATCGAGCGTGTTCCGACCCCAGAAGTAGGGCGTGGTTGCTACTCCCACTACTTTCTGGTGCCCAAAAGGACAAGGAGGACATGCGTCCTATCTTGGACCTCCGGAACGTCAATCGCTTCCTCCGGAAGGAGAAGTTCAAGATGCTCACCCTAGTTCAGGTCTTGACTGCCCTCGACCCTGGAGACTGGTTGGTAGCGTTGGACTTGCAGGACGCTTATTTCCACATCCCCGTCCTGCCGGCCCACCGGCGTTACCTGCGGTTCACGGTAGGCCTCGAGCATTTTCAGTTCACCGTGCTCCCCTTTGGCCTTACCAGTGCCCCTCGGGTGTTCACGAAAGTGATGGCGGTGGTCGCAGCTCATCTGCGCCGGGCAGGGGTTTCAGTCTTCCCCTACCTCGACGACTGGCTGCTGAAGGCGGGCTCGTCCCAGGCAGTCGTCTCCCACCTCCAGACTACGGCCGAACTCCTGCACTCGCTGGGGTTCTCCATCAATGTGCCGAAGTCGCATCTGATTCCTTCCCCACAGCTCCTTTTCATCGGAGCAGTTCTGGACACGACGCAGTTTCGGGCCTATCCTCCCGAACGGCGAGTCCGGGATATTCAGGCTATGATTCCGATCTTTCAGCCTTTATCCTGGGTTTCGGTACGGATGACCCTGAGGCTGCTGGGCCTCATGGCCTCCTGCATCCTGCTAGTCGATCATGCCAGATGGCATATGCGGGCTCTGAAGTGGGACCTGAAGTTCCAGTGGGCGCAGCACCAGGGCAACCTGTCCGATCACGTCCAGATCTCGGCGGGGACTGCAAAACAGTTGCAGTGGTGGCTCTCGAACCGGCAATGGGTCATGGGCAGATCCCTCTCCCTTCCCCAGCCAGAGCACACAGTTGTGACGGACGCGTCCCTTCTGGGATGGGGCGGTCACATGGGAGAGGCGGAGATCAGAGGCCTCTGGTCTCCGGCGGAGTCCCGGCTCCATATCAACCTTCTGGAGCTCCGGGCGATCCGACTTGCACTCAAGGCATTCCTTCCCTCTGTCAAAGGGAAGGTAGTGCAGGTGTTCACAGACAACACCACCGCCATGTGGTACTGCAACAAACAAGGCGGGGTGGGGTCGTGGACCCTCTGTCAGGAGGCTCTGCGCCTCTGGACATGGCTGGAACATCAGGGCATGTTCCTGATGGTTCAACACCTGGCAGGTTCCCTGAACGCCAGGGCGGACGAACTCAGCCGCAGGTGCATGATGGATCATGAATGGCGTCTTCACTCGGAAGTGGCGCAAGGACTCTTTCTTCAGTGGGGAGAGCCTTGGTTAGATCTATTCGCCACCGAAGAGAACGCGCAATGTCATCAGTTCTGCGCGTTGGAATTTCCAAGGCGGCACTCGCTCGGCGACGCTTTTCGGCGCGAGTGGAGTTGCGGTCTGTTGTACGCCTTTCCGCCTATACCACTTCTACCCAGAGTGTTGAAGAAGATTCGGCACGACCGGGCCCAAGTCATTCTTGTGGCTCCGGACTGGGCTCGTAGAGTTTGGTATCCCGAGCTACTCAGTATGAGCGTAGATCCCCTGATCCGTCTGCCTCTTCGGGAGGATCTTCTGTCGCAGCAGCAGGGGACGGTCCTCCACCCGAACCTGTCCAGTCTCCACCTGCTTGCGTGGAGATTGAGCGGCGGCAGTTGATTCCTTTCGACTTGCCTCCCGAAGTTTGTGATGTAATTCTGGCAGCCAGGCGTCCCTCCACTAAGGTGGTATACGCCTGCAGGTGGAACAAGTTTGTGGCATGGTGCACAGCAAAGGCTGTGAATCCCCTTTCTGCCCCTCTTTCTGAGGTTCTTCTGTTCCTTCTTTCCCTGGCCCAACAGGGTTCTGCCCTGGGTACCATCAAGGGCTATCTTTGTGCTATCTCGGCCTTCCTCGGGCTTCCTGATCAGCCCTCCCTTTTCAAGTCCCCTGTTGTTAACAGGTTTCTAAAAGGCATTACACACCTCTTCCCTCCTGTTCCGTTTGTGATGCCTCAGTGGGACTTGAACTTGGTTCTTACCTTTCTTATGTGCGCTCCTTTTGAGCCCCTGCACAACTGTCCTCTTCGTCTTCTGACTCTGAAGACAGCCTTTCTGGTGGCCATCACCTCCGCTCGGCGGGTGAGTGAGCTCCAGGCTCTTTCATGCAAACCTCCCTTTCTGTCTGTTCATCCAGACAAGGTTGTTCTTCGGACGCGTCCGTCCTTCTTGCCAAAGGTGGTTACTGCCTTCCACATTGGGCAGACCATCACTTTGTGTAGGAAAGTGGGTTTCTGTTGCAGTAACCCCCCCACTTTTTGCCTGATAACTGATGCACTTTTCCTTGGTGTGCCCTGGATCCCTGCCAATCAGGTACCCAGGGCCTGTGTTCCTTCCCTAAAAACTGTACTCAGCCTAAACCCAATTGGCATCTCTGGCCACAGGTAAGCCCCTGGTAAATGGTACCCTAGGTACCCAGGGCACTGTGACCAGAGAAGACCCCTAAGGGCTGCAGCACTTATTGTGCCACCCTTAGAGGCCCTGTACCCTGACACACACACACTGCCCTTGCAGGCTGAGTGTCTTGGTGCAGAACAAAACAGAGAGTCGACATGGCACACATCCCTGTGTGCCATGCCCATAAACACACTGCCCTGGCATACCTCAGTCACCCCTCTAGCTGGGTGCCCTATGCCAGTGGTGAGGGCACAGGTGCATGAGCCCTGTGCCCCTACAGTACCCAGGCCCATTCCTGGGCACTGTAAGTGCAGGGCTGCCATTCCGAGTATATGGTGCTGGGAGGTCGTCAGCACGTACTCCACAGCACCATGATGGCTGCACTGAAGACTGAGAAGTTTGGTATCAAACTCCTCAGCACAGTAAACCCACACTGATGCCAGTGTGGGATTTACTGTAAAATGCACGTCAGAGGGCCACTTAGAGTTACCCCCTGAACCTAACCTACAATCCACGTCTTGTCTGAGGGGCCGCCTAGGCTGCCACACAGCAGACATGTTGCTGGACCCCTGGGTAGAGAGCCATCCGCTCTCCCGGGCCTGCAACAATGCACGTCCTGGGTGAGGTGCTAGGCCCCCTCCCCCAGGATGGGCAGGGGGAAGCTTCAAAGGCATTCCGCCTTTGTGAGCTTCCCCAGACCACTTGCTGTACTCAGCAACTGGTCCCCACCGGTTCCTCCCCCATCCTGGTGGGAAGACTGGGGGAAACACCAAGGGAGGAAAGGGGTGTGCCACCCTCTGCCAACCCCACCCCTCAGGTGGGGGAGGCGAGGTGAAGCACATCTCCGGGCTCTCGCCATCTTGAAGATGGGGAGCCCTGCCCAATCAGGACTAGGCTCCTGCCCCCTCCCACAGGAGAGTGGCAGGATAGGGGGTGTACCCACCCCAGGGCAGGGACCCATTGGTCCCTGCCCTTTACCTACCTGTAACGCCCCTAAATCTAGTATTTAGGGGCACCCTGAACCTTCCTTCCTTAGATTCCCGCAACCTAAGAAGAAAAAGGACGAAAGAAGACGCCCAGCAGAGGAGACTGCAGAGAACAACTGACTTGGCCCCAGCCCTACCGGCCCGTCTGCAGTTTCCAGAGATCCTGCGCCAAAAATAGTCTTGTCCTGCAGCCAGCGACCTCCAGAACCCCAGGGAGGACTGACTGCCTTCAACAAAGACCGGATCTCCTGTGAACAGCAGCTCTGTTCAAAAGAAACACCAAACAAAGACTCCGAGCCTGCTGAGGAGAAAGAAACCCGACGCCTGGAACCACCACTGCACCCGTCGCCTACAGCCCGAGTTCAAGTGGCCCACCGGTCCCAGCGAGGTCCCCCAGCTCTCCAGAGTCCGAGTCCACCGTGGGTTGACCCCTCCAGGACTCCCCGACGTCGCCTGCAGCCTCTGCACGGAGAACCCCCAACCGCGAGTGGCCCGGTAAGGTGAAATCCGACCTCAAAGACACCCCTGCATCCAGACGCCCTGCGCCCTGGAGAAAGGAACCCGAGGTGCACCTACGTCCCCGAGCCCTCCAACTTACCTGCCCAGCTGTTGGTTCCTCCTGGAAGTCTTCCTGGACCGAGCCTGCAGCTGAAAACCAAAACCGAAAATTTCCATTGAAATCAACAGGGCACCCGACCTCAAAACAGCACTCTGCACCCGGCCGCCCTAGTGCCGCTGAGGGTGCCTCTTTGAGTGCTAACTTGGTCCCCAACGTGCCCTGATCTTAACCCTAGGAGCTTTGCTCCCACAACCCCGTGGCCTGCTTGCCAGCCGCCACCAACCGGAGTCCCCTATCCTCCATAGGATAACATTGGGCCTCAACACTCTGCACCCGGCCGCCCTAGTGCCGCTGAGGGTGCAACAACAGTGCATCACTGACCCTGGGAGACCCCTGAGTCTAACCCCAGAACCCTAACTCAAAAGACCGATTACTTACCTCGAGACCGATAACTCATTTTTCCTCATAGGATAACATGGACACTTTTTCTTCCAAAAGTTTCTAAGTGTCGACTTTTGAAAACAAGAATATTCTTTAAAAATCGTACAGACTACCAAAACGTAATTACTTACCTGTTTTAAGTAAATGTCCCAGGGCTGAACCTAGGAGTCCAGCACTGGATTACAAAAGTAACGTTAAAAGTAACTTACCGGCGAATTGAATTTTCTTACATAGGGATCCATTGACTGGTTTTCTGTGAAATTTCTTCTAAGTGTCCACTTTTGAAATACCAAAATATTGCTTAAAAATCACAACAGTAACGAATTCCGAATTACTCACCTACTATCAGGAGAGACCTCAGTACTGCATCTTTTAGTCCAGTACCGACCATGAAAAGTAATTTTTACCGTACTTACCAGTAACTGGAAATTCCTCTCATAGGATATCATTGCCTGCTTTTTGTTGAAAAAGTTTCTAAGTGTCGATTTCTGAATCATACAAATATTCTTTAAAAATCGTACAAACTACAAAACGTAATTACTTACCTGTTTTAAGTAAATGTCCCAGTGCTGAACCTAGGAGTCCAGCACTGGATTACAAAAGTAACGTAAACATACTTTGCTTGCAAACTGTATTTCCTTCCCTAGGATAACATTGGTAATTTTACCCAGAAAAGTTTCTAAGTGTCAACTTTTGAAATACAGTAATATTCCTCAAAAATCACTACCATAACCAAAACGCTTTTTCTCACCTGTTTACAGGAAGTGTCCCGGGACTGAATCCAAGATCCAGTCCCGTGGTTAGAAAAGTAATCCAAAAAGTAATCTATTGCATTTAACCAGAAATTTCCATTGAGCTCAATGTATAATTGTGTTTAAAATTGTGTTGCATATTGCAACAACTGTAACTATTGCATTCAAAAGTCTATTGCCAATTGAACAGTAGTTAACTAAAGCATCTCATTCTGAGAAAGTATATTTTGACACCCATTGTTGGTTCTAAAATAAAACAACTATATTTTTATATACAAACCATTGGCCTAGAGTTCAGTTCTTGAGTGTGTGGCTTCATTTGCTGACTGAGTGTGTACAACAAATGCTTTACACTGTCCTCTGATACTGCCTTACTGCTCGACCAAGCTACCACTTTAGAGAGTAAGGTTATATCTAACTTTAGCCTCTGCCAAACCTCTGGGGACTGTGGACTCTGTGCACACTGAACCTTACTTTGGTGCAGTATATACAGAGCCACTTTCTTACATTGGTGGATCAGCGGTGGGATACAAACTTGCATTGTTGGACTACTTGGTTACCATCTGATCACACGACAGAACTCTTAAATTGCCTTTAGAATTCTGATTTTTTCAAATTGGCATTTTTTACCAAATTACTAAAAGTCTTGTTAGGGCCTTGCTTAAGTCCCTTTAAAATTGTAGAAAATAAAAAGTCACTATAGTCAAGGGTAGAGGGGTTAGAACTTTTTGTTAGAATGTCTCAAGAAAACAACCCAGCTATTAGTGAAAATAATAATGACATACAGGACATGGTTGAGGAGCTCGACCTCACCCCTTATCTTCATTTGTCTTTCAAAGAGATAAGGTCCTTATGTAAACTTAAAAATATACCAATGGGCCAGCATCCAACCAAACAAGGGCTCCAGGAGCTCCTGGCTGAGTATGCTAAGGCCCACCCCTCTGAGCATGGTGATGACCACGCAGAGGAGGAAAGGAGTGAGGAGGATGGGGATGGTAACCCACCTCCACCACTTCCTAGGGAAGACAGGGTCACTGCACCCTTATTTCCAAGAGTAAACCTCTGGGGACCTAGGGGCCACCTAGGTGGTTCAGGTCCCAGAGAGGACACTGAGGATAGCCTTAGTGAGGAGGACCACCTTTTAGCAAGGTTGGCCAAAAGACTGGACCTAGAGACCAGACTCCTGGCTCTAGAGAAGGAAAGACAGGAGATGGGTTTAGCACCCATCAATGGTGGCAACAATACTAAAACTAAGGATAGGGAGGAAACTTCTGATCCTAAAATCCCCAAAGGGATTGTCCCTAAATTTGAGGAAGGTGATGACATCACCAAATGGTTCACAGCCTTTGAGAGGGCTTGTGAAATAAGAAAAGTAAAGAAACCTCTCTGGGGGGCACTCCTGTGGGAACTGTTCTCTGGTAACTGCAGAGACAGGCTTCTGACCCTCTCTGGGCCAGATGCAGGGTCCTATGACCTCATGAAGAATACTCTGATTGAGGGATTTGGGCTCACTACTGAGGAGTATAGAATTAGATTCAGGGGGCTCACAAAACCCAGACCCAGTCCTGGATTGACTTCAGTAGACTACTCAGTAAAGACACTGGATGGTTGGTTAGCTGGACATAATGTGCAGGATTTTCCTGGACTTTACAATTTGTTTATGAAGGAACACATACTAAGTAATTGCACAAACGAAAAGTTGCATCAGCATTTGGTAGACCTAGGTCTAATTTCTCCCCAAGAATTGGGAAAGAAGGCAGACCACTGGGTCAGAACAAGGGTAACTAGGACATCCACTGGGGGTGACCAAAAGAAAGGGGTCACAAAGCCTCCCCAGAAGAAAGATAGTGAACCCCTTAAGGATAAAAGTAAGGAGTCCCAGGCAGCCCCCAAAAACCTGTCCAGGAGGGTGGGCCCAAAGACACCTCACAAACTAAACCAGGGTACCAAGGTAAGAATTGGGATCCCAACAGAATATGGTGTCACAACTGTCAGAAGTCAGGACACCACACCAAGGACCCTAGCTGTCCTAAAAACAAGATCCCTAGTACAGCCCCAGGGGTGACTAGTGTAGCCCCAGGAGTTGCCAGTGTAGCTCTGGAGGAAGGGTCCTCAGATGAGGAAGTCCTCCTAGCTTTCAACTGGAAAATGGGCCCAAGAGGTAAGCTGGAGATCCCAGAGGGAGTAGACACTTCCACCGCCTACTGGTGAATGGAATCCCAACCACTGCCCTGAGAGATACCTGTGCCAGTCACACTGTGGTGCATGACAGGTTGGTACTCCCACACCAGTATGTCCCAGGGGAATCAAGGAGAGTAAGGGCTGTCCCAGGGGAGTCACTGTTAGGCCTGTGGCTGTAGTGCCCCTAGTCATAGCTGGGTCCCTTAGATGGAGAAAGGTGGTAGTCAGTAAAGACCTCCCCTTGATTGTCTCCTGGGGAATGACCACTTAGAGGTGGACCTGAGCCAAAGAGAGGCACTGGCCCAATGCCAGGCCTCACCCAAGAAACCTGGGGGGCTCAACCTGCAGTCAGTGCAGCTGAGCCCCAAAAGAGTAAAAAGGAACAGGGTAGGAAAGGTGGGCAACTGTTAGCCACAGTCCCAGAGGGCCAGGGAGATTCTATCCCAGTGAGGGAAAACTCCAGAAGTGGCCCTGGTAAAGCCCCCTAGCCAACAAGAAGACCTGACTAGTCAGGCAACTGTCCAGCCTGAGTTGGTGGCTCCTCAGCTGGCAGAACAAAGGGTGGAGGAAGGGTGCTCACTACAAAGTTTAGTGACCCCCAACCTAAAGCAACAGGCAGACAGCCAGGACCCAAAGAGACCTGTAAGATAGCCCCTTCACTTGCCAGACAGGAGCTAAAGGTGTGGTTCTGGGCACTGACAGCTGTCAGCAGCCTCTGCTGGGTGTTAGCCTTCATGGCAGCCCTATCCTTGGCATGGTGGCCTAACCCCTGCCAAATAACAAGCTAGGCCCCCTGACCCTATTGGTCATGGTGGGGTTGCTCAAACTGTGGGTGACCTCTGTGGGTAAGCTGGGCTTTGCCCTGGCTAAGTTAGACTTTGCAGAGGTGGGCACCTCTGAACCCAAACTTAAAAGATGGGGTGAAGACACTAAAGAGCAAGGAGAGGAGCTTTGGGAATTAGGTCCTGAAACTGATGAGGTAGGCCAGCTCCCCAAAGGGACTGACCTGGACAGAAGGATATAAGGCGGAGTAGGCCCTGCAACTTTCAAACCACTTCCCCAACTCTTCCTCGCCTGAAAGACTAGACAGGCTCTCCCAGCGTTGGCTGAGTCTCCTGGCCTTTGGGCTGGGGGGCTTGTGTAGGAAAGTGGGTTTCTGTTGCAGTAACCCCCCACTTTTGCCTGATAACTGATGCACTTTTCCTTGGTGTGCCCTGGATCCCTGCCAATCAGGTACCCAGGGCCTGTGTTCCTTCCCTAAAAACTGTACTCAGCCTAAACCCAATTGGCATCTCTGGCCACAGGTAAGCCCCTGGTAAATGGTACCCTAGGTACCCAGGGCACTGTGACCAGAGAAGACCCCTAAGGGCTGCAGCACTTATTGTGCCACCCTTAGAGGCCCTGTACCCTGACACACACACACTGCCCTTGCAGGCTGAGTGTCTTGGTGCAGAACAAAACAGAGAGTCGACATGGCACACATCCCTGTGTGCCATGCCCACAAACACACTGCCCTGGCATACCTCAGTCACCCCTCTAGCTGGGTGCCCTATGCCAGTGGTGAGGGCACAGGTGCATGAGCCCTGTGCCCCTACAGTACCCAGGCCCATTCCTGGGCACTGTAAGTGCAGGGCTGCCATTCCGAGTATATGGTGCTGGGAGGTCGTCAGCACGTACTCCACAGCACCATGATGGCTGCACTGAAGACTGAGAAGTTTGGTATCAAACTCCTCAGCACAGTAAACCCACACTGATGCCAGTGTGGGATTTACTGTAAAATGCACGTCAGAGGGCCACTTAGAGTTACCCCCTGAACCTAACCTACAATCCACGTCTTGTCTGAGGGGCTGCCTAGGCTGCCACACAGCAGACATGTTGCTGGACCCCTGGGTAGAGAGCCATCCGCTCTCCCGGGCCTGCAACAATGCACGTCCTGGGTGAGGTGCTAGGCCCCCTCCCCCAGGATGGGCAGGGGGAAGCTTCAAAGGCATTCCGCCTTTGTGAGCTTCCCAGACCACTTGCTGTACTCAGCAACTGGTCCCCACCGGTTCCTCCCCCATCCTGGTGGGAAGACTGGGGGAAACACCAAGGGAGGAAAGGGGTGTGCCACCCTCTGCCAACCCCACCCCTCAGGTGGGGGAGGCGAGGTGAAGCACATCTCCGGGCTCTCGCCATCTTGAAGATGGGGAGCCCTGCCCAATCAGGACTAGGCTCCTGCCCCCTCCCACAGGAGAGTGGCAGGATAGGGGGTGTACCCACCCCAGGGCAGGGACCCATTGGTCCCTGCCCTTTACCTACCTGTAACGCCCCTAAATCTAGTATTTAGGGGCACCCTGAACCTTCCTTCCTTAGATTCTCGCAACCTAAGAAGAAAAAGGACGAAAGAAGACGCCCAGCAGAGGAGACTGCAGAGAACAACTGACTTGGCCCCAGCCCTACCGGCCCGTCTGCAGTTTCCAGAGATCCTGCGCCAAAAATAGTCTTGTCCTGCAGCCAGCGACCTCCAGAACCCCAGGGAGGACTGACTGCCTTCAACAAAGACCGGATCTCCTGTGAACAGCAGCTCTGTTCAAAAGAAACACCAAACAAAGACTCCGAGCCTGCTGAGGAGAAAGAAACCCGACGCCTGGAACCACCACTGCACCCGTCGCCTACAGCCCGAGTTCAAGTGGCCCACCGGTCCCAGCGAGGTCCCCCAGCTCTCCAGAGTCCGAGTCCACCGTGGGTTGACCCCTCCAGGACTCCCCGACGTCGCCTGCAGCCTCTGCACGGAGAACCCCCAACCGCGAGTGGCCCGGTAAGGTGAAATCCGACCTCAAAAGACACCCCTGCATCCAGACGCCCTGCGCCCTGGAGAAAGGAACCCGAGGTGCACCTACGTCCCCGAGCCCTCCAACTTACCTGCCCAGCTGTTGGTTCCTCCTGGAAGTCTTCCTGGACCGAGCCTGCAGCTGAAAACCAAAACCGAAAATTTCCATTGAAATCAACAGGGCACCCGACCTCAAAACAGCACTCTGCACCCGGCCGCCCTAGTGCCGCTGAGGGTGCCTCTTTGGTGCTAACTTGGTCCCCAACGTGCCCTGATCTTAACCCTAGGAGCTTTGCTCCCACAACCCCGTGGCCTGCTTGCCAGCCGCCACCAACCGGAGTCCCCCTATCCTCCATAGGATAACATTGGGCCTCAACACTCTGCACCCGGCCGCCCTAGTGCCGCTGAGGGTGCAACAACAGTGCATCACTGACCCTGGGAGACCCCTGAGTCTAACCCCAGAACCCTAACTCAAAAGACCGATTACTTACCTCGAGACCGATAACTCATTTTTCCTCATAGGATAACATGGACACTTTTCTTCCAAAAAGTTTCTAAGTGTCGACTTTTGAAAACAAGAATATTCTTTAAAAATCGTACAGACTACCAAAACGTAATTACTTACCTGTTTTAAGTAAATGTCCCAGGGCTGAACCTAGGAGTCCAGCACTGGATTACAAAAGTAACGTTAAAAGTAACTTACCGGCGAATTGAATTTTCTTACATAGGGATCCATTGACTGGTTTTCTGTGAAATTTCTTCTAAGTGTCCACTTTTGAAATACCAAAATATTGCTTAAAAATCACAACAGTAACGAATTCCGAATTACTCACCTACTATCAGGAGAGACCTCAGTACTGCATCTTTTAGTCCAGTACCGACCATGAAAAGTAATTTTTACCGTACTTACCAGTAACTGGAAATTCCTCTCATAGGATATCATTGCCTGCTTTTTGTTGAAAAAGTTTCTAAGTGTCGATTTCTGAATCATACAAATATTCTTTAAAAATCGTACAAACTACAAAAACGTAATTACTTACCTGTTTTAAGTAAATGTCCCAGTGCTGAACCTAGGAGTCCAGCACTGGATTACAAAAGTAACGTAAACATACTTTGCTTGCAAACTGTATTTCCTTCCCTAGGATAACATTGGTAATTTTACCCAGAAAAGTTTCTAAGTGTCAACTTTTGAAATACAGTAATATTCCTCAAAAATCACTACCATAACCAAAACGCTTTTTCTCACCTGTTTACAGGAAGTGTCCCGGGACTGAATCCAAGATCCAGTCCCGTGGTTAGAAAAGTAATCCAAAAGTAATCTATTGCATTTAACCAGAAATTTCCATTGAGCTCAATGTATAATTGTGTTTAAAATTGTGTTGCATATTGCAACAACTGTAACTATTGCATTCAAAAGTCTATTGCCAATTGAACAGTAGTTAACTAAAGCATCTCATTCTGAGAAAGTATATTTTGACACCCATTGTTGGTTCTAAAATAAAACAACTATATTTTTATATACAAACCATTGGCCTAGAGTTCAGTTCTTGAGTGTGTGGCTTCATTTGCTGACTGAGTGTGTACAACAAATGCTTTACACTGTCCTCTGATACTGCCTTACTGCTCGACCAAGCTACCACTTTAGAGAGTAAGGTTATATCTAACTTTAGCCTCTGCCAAACCTCTGGGGACTGTGGACTCTGTGCACACTGAACCTTACTTTGGTGCAGTATATACAGAGCCACTTTCTTACACTTTGCCCACCTTCTTTCCGCCTCCGCATCCTTCCAGAGAGGAAGAGAGGCTCCACCGTCTGGACCCAAAACGTGCGCTTTCCTTTTACCTCAACCGCACACAACCCTTCCGGGTGGATGACCAGCTCTTTGTTGGCTACTTGGGCGCCAAAAAAGGTTGGGCGGTGCACAAGAAAACCATCTCCCGCTGGGTAACCTTGTGTATCAAAGCCTGCTATTCTTTGGCTAAGAAGGGGCCTCCTGTTGGGCTGCGTGCCCATTCCACCAGGGCAACGGCTGCTACCACGGCTTTAGGCAGCGGTGTTCTGCTGCAGGATATCTGTCAGGCAGCTACGTGGGCCTCGCTGCACACATTTACAAAGCATTACTGCCTTGACAGTCAGGTCCGGAGGGACGGCTTCTTTGGCCGTTCTGTCCTCCAGGACTTCCTTGTCTGATCTTTGTTCGCAGACCCACCACCGGGGTTGGTATTGCTGGGGTATCTATTCTAAGGTAAGGAATCTGTCACTAACGTGTCTCTTTCAGATGCACAAGTTACTAACTTGTGTAACGATATATCTGTAAGAGACAGTAGTTAGTGACAGATTCCTACCGCCCACCCATCCTCCCCGTTCTGCGAACTGATTTCTAGGGTTAAGGACATCCCTTTCAGGGCCCTAGTATTTTTCAGACACCTATGTCAGCTTCTTGCATGGCTCTGCGTTCCTGGCGCGGAAAGTCGTGTACAGAACTGACGTCAGCGCGCAGGGGTGGCGTCTAAGTACTGCCCGCGACGTCATCCCGGCGATCACGACGCCGACGACGGACGCGGAGCCGCACGACGCCGCCTACCGACGCGCAAGGGTACTGCTACACAAAAAACTTTCCGGATCCAGCCTGACGCCTGGGGATATTCTGCGGTAAGGAATCTGTCACTAACTACTGTCTCTTACAGATATATCGTTACACAAGTTAGTAACTTGTGCATTAGGACCAGCACCGGGGGAGCCGCGAGACAGTACCAAACGAATACCCTCAGCGGCACAGAGGCGGCTGGGTGCAGAAGATTTTGAACCAAGGCTGCAGGCTTGGACCAGGTGGCTGGATGAAGGGAACCGGTGGTTCTGGAGGTAAGTTGGAATGTTGAAGGGCACCTGGGCTCCGTCGGTCAGGCTCCCCAAGTCCTGGGGGCTGCGGATGCAGGGGTGTCCTTTGAGGTTGGAAGATCCTTACTGGAGCTTATCGTGGTTAAAGGGTCCTTCATGTTGAGGCTGCAGGCGGCGGTGTGGAGTCCATGAGAGGTCACTCTGGAGTGGACTCGAGCTCTGGACCACTGGGGAACCTACTTGGAACCGGTGGGCCACTGTGACTCGGGCCGAAGGTGTCAGGTGCAGAGGTAGGTCTGGTTGTGCAGTTCAGCAGGGCACTGGGGCCCTTCTTGAGGGTTTCTTTGTGAAAAGGGCCGCTCTCCTATGGAGTTCTTGGTCTTTAGGGAAGGCAGGCAATCCTCCAGGGGATGTGGAGGTCGCTGGGCCTGCAGAACGAGTCACTTTCTGGCGCAGGCTCAAGGTCTGCAAACAGGCCGGTAGGGCTGGTGCAGAGTCAGTTGTCGTCTGGAGTCTTAACTGCTTGTACGACTCTTCGGTCCTTCTTCCTTAGGTCGCGAGGCATCTAAGGATCAAGGTTCAGGGGTGCCCCTAAATACTCAATTTGGCATTACAGGTACTGGCAGGTAGTTGCCAATGAGCTACTTACCTTTAGGGTCACTACACCCTTCGTCTGTCCACTCCCTTTGGGAGGGTATACCCCTAATCCTATTGGCTAAAATCCTCACAACCAATATGGAGGATTTTCACAGGAGGGGGTCACTTCAGCTCAGGACACCTTAAGGGTGGTCCTGGCAGAGAGAGGACACACTTCTCCTGATTACTAATACTAATTTTCCCCTCTGACTGTGCTGCCAAAAGTGGAGCTTGGTCAGGTGGGCGGGCATCTCCACTAGCTAGAGAGACCTGGCTAGCATAACAAAGGGAAGGAAGGCTTTGAGGCTCACCGCCCTTGAATGCTGTTCCTGCTTGGGTGTAGGTGTGAAGCACTTGGGGGTAGGTGTGAAGCACCTCCACCCAGAGCAGGCTTTGTTTCTGACCCACAAGAGTCCCACCTCAGGGGGTCAGAAACATGTCTTGAAGTGGCACTTTGGTGCAGACCAGTCAGATACACACTAGCAGCTAGGTAGGTTTTCAGGGGGCACCTCTGATGTGCCCTCTGAGTGCATTTATTAATGACTCCAACACTGGCATCAGTGTGGGCTCATTAATCTGAGATGTTTGATACCAAACATCTTGGGATTCGGTGAAGCCATCATGGAGCTGTGGAACTCGCATTGACCAGCTCCCAGCCCATGTGCTCGGTATGGCTTCACTATGTACTTTTACTGCCTAAGAATAGATTAGAAAATATAGGGGCATATCTGCTCATGTAGTTATGCCCTCGCAAGAGGTATAGTGCACCCTGTATTTAGAGCTGTAAGGCCTGCTGTAGGGGTAACTTACCTATGCCTCTTGCAGTGCTTGGTCGACTCTTCATTTTTAGCTGCACCAAAACACGCAGGCTGCAATGGCAGTGTGCATGTGTTTGGTGAGGGGTCTCTTAGGGTGGCATAATACATGCTGCAGCCCTTAGAGGGCCTTTCTGGTCACAATGCCTTTGGTATCGCTGGTACCTTTTACAAGGGACTTATAGGTGGAAAAGAAGTGGGCCAATTGTGGAAACAAAGGTACAGTTTTGGGAAAGAACACAGGTGCTGGGAACCTGATTAGCAGGGACCCAGTGCACATTCAGTCAAAGTTGCTTCAAGGGTCAGGCAAAATTGGGGGGTAGCCACGCCCAAAGGAGCACTTTTCTACACTAACCTATCCTTATTCTTCTGCTGTGGGTGTGTTTCCCATGTTTTCTATGATGTTTATGGTGAGGCATCTTCTCCCACACCTACCGTTCCGGCAGCCAATCTCTCTCTCTCTCTCTCTCTCTCTCTCTCTCTCTCTCTCTCGGTCTCTCTCTCTCGGTCTCTCTCTCTCGGTCTCTCTCTCTCGGTCTCTCTGTCTGTCTGTGTCTCTCTCTGTCTCTTCTCTCTCGTCAGGGATCTTTTATGGACCAGTATGCAGACCCTCCTCTGGGGATGGTATTGCTTGGGTATCTAATTCAAATGTAAAGAATCTGCGGCTAGATGTCTACATCAGATAAATAAGTTACTTACCTTCCGTAACGCCTTATCTGGTAGAGACAGGATCTAGCCGCAGATTCCTTACCAACCTGCCGTCCGCCCCAC
Source organism: Calotriton arnoldi (assembly GCA_963921515.1). NCBI lineage: Eukaryota > Metazoa > Chordata > Amphibia > Caudata > Salamandridae > Calotriton > Calotriton arnoldi. The sequence continues at coordinate 821,312 of CAWUFW010008625.1, read as the reverse complement.
TCTGCGAACTGGGTTGACTTTTCCTTTCCCAGATCCCTGCTGGCATTATTGTGTCTTTCAGTTTCAAAAATAATATAACAAACTTTTTACAAAAATAAATGTATTATCTGAAAGAGACACGTTAGTGACAGATTCCTTACCTTAGAATATCCCCAGGCGTCAGGCTGGATCCGGAAAGTTTTGCGTAGCAGTACCCTTGCGCGTCGGTAGGCGGCGTCGTGCGGCTCCGCGTCCGTCGTCGGCGTCGGGATTGCCGGGATGACGTTGCTGCCAGTACTTAGACGCCGCCCCTGCGCGTTGACGTCAGTTCTTTCTTTTTCCGCGCCAGTAAGCGCAGATCCGGGAAGAGCAGTGCCCTAGTCAATTTTTGACTAAGTTTTTTGTGATTTTTATCACTGTTTTTTCTCGAGTCGTTCGACTCCGAAAGTGTCGGTAGGGATGCCCGGCTTCAAGCCATGCGACGCCTGTGGTTGGATGATGTCGATCACGGACCCGCATCGAGACTGTCTCTACTGCCTCGGCCGCGACCACGACTCCAAGTCGTGCCCCGACTGCCGGGCCTTGCATCCGAAGGCTTTGTGAGAGCGGTCTCGAAAGCTCCTCGAGGTCCGGCAGTCGGCTCCGCGCCAATCCAAGCCCCGGTAACGTGAGAGGTCGAATGGCCGGTCTCGCAGTCCTCATCGGTCGTCGGGGTCCAAGTCTTCGCACTCCTCCGGTAAGTCGAAGCACAAGAAGTCGAAGAAGCGTCATCGCTCGACGACTTCCCCTCGCCGGTCTCGCGACTCGGCTGAGGGTCCCGTCGGCACCGCCCCCACGGCTCCGGGAGTGCCTGTGGAGCCGCCGCATTACCCGCCTTATCCGGGTTGGGCGGCGACTCCGGCCGAGATACAGGAGTTCCTGTCGGCCATGGCCTGCCTCTTCAAGCCTCAAGGTCCCCCCGGTGCGCCTTCGGGCCCCGCGGGCCCTGATGGGGTTCCTACGGCGCCGCCGGCGACTCCGGTCCCGGCGCCGCCTGTCACACCAGCATCGGCTCCGGCCTCGACCCCGGCTCCGGTGCTGCCACAACCCCGATCGCCGCCGGTTGACCTGACGACACCTCCGCCGGCGTCGATTTCACCGGTGCCGTTCCCGACGCCGTCCGGGGCTCCGGGCGGCATCGTACCCGGTTCTCTCCGGATCCGGGCACGGCGCCGGACCGACGTCGATAGACGCCCGGCTCCGGCGCCCGATGAGACCTTGGGTCCCACATGTCCCTCCTCCTTACTTTGAACCAGAATTGGAGGACGAAGAGAACTGGGAGGGGTCTGATGACCCTCTCACAGCCCAATGTGAGTTTGATCAGGACTGGGCTGAGGAACTTGGGGATGCCAGTGGTCTGGACACCTCCCCTGACACTGGCATGCTGTCTCCTCCTTCCGTGGCAACGGAGGAGGGAGCAAACTTTGCAACGGTGTTGCGTAGAGCAGCTGAGGCCTTACACCTCCAGTTGCCTACAGTGGCTGTCAGGACTAACATCCTGACGGAAGTGCTTCAGCCGGCGGCTACCTCCTCGGAGCCACTGCTGCCGTTTAACGAGGCACTTTCGGACGTTCTTTTGGGCACCTGGTCCAATCCCACCACAGGGGCTCCTGTGGATAGGACCGTAGCCCGACGCCATCGCCCTGCTCCGGGCGACCCCCTGTTCCTCTCCCAACACACCACCCCTGAGAGCTTGGTTGTCCAAGCCTCTGCCTCCCAAAGCGCCTTCCCTACCGCTCCCTGGATAGGGAATCCAAACGCCTGGATCAATTTGGGAAGAAGGTTTTTTCTTCCTCCAGTGCTGGCTTGCGGTCTGTCAACCCAACTTGCCTCTTGGGCCGATATTCCCACTCCTTGTGGGATTCGGTGGCACAAGTTCTGCCCCAGTGTCCTGAGGAGGCCCAGGCACTGCTTTCCCGCGCCATTGCGGAAGGAAGGGATGCGGCAAAATACACCATCAGATGTGGCCTTGATACCGCCGACTCGCTAGGCAGATCGCTTGCGACGACAGTGGCGTTGCGCCGTCACGCCTGGCTGAGAACCACTGGTTTCTCGGGCGATGTCCAAAACACTCTTATGGACATGCCCTTTGATGGGGTCGGTCTTTTTGGAAACAAGGCAGACCATGCGCTGGAGCGTCTTAAGGACTCACGGGCTACAGCCAAGTCCCTGAGCCTTTCTGCTGTGCGCCCTCCGCAACAGTCTGCTTTTCGCCCCTTTCGTGGCCACGGAAGGGGCGCCCAGTCACGTCCGCTGCCCAGCCACCGGCCCGCGCAGCAGGCGTCTTCGCGTGGCCGAGGACGTGGCTCCCGCCGAGGCGGGTCGGGCAACCAGCGTGCGGGTCAGGCCACCACCCCGGCCCCGTCCGCGGCCTCCAAGCCCTCCTAGTCCTTCCTTTCAGGTCCACAGCACGCCAGTGGGGGGCAGGGTCTGCCATCACCTTCACCACTGGCGTGCCATCACCTCGGACAAGTGGGTCTTGGACATTGTCCGAAGGGGCTACTCCCTCCCCTTCGAGACAACCCCCCCAGCCATGCCACCTCCATACCACCGCATGTCAGGGGATCACGTGGTGCTTCTTCAGAAGGAAGTTGCAGCCCTCTTCGCCAAGTGGGCCATCGAGCGCGTTTCGACCCCAGAAGTAGGGCGTGGTTGTTACTCCCACTACTTTCTGGTGCCCAAAAAGGACAAGGAGGACATGCGTCCTATCTTGGACCTCCGGAACGTCAATCGATTCCTCCGGAAGGAGAAGTTGAAGATGCTCACCCTAGCTCAGGTCTTGACTGCCCTCGACCCTGGAGACTGGATGGTAGCGTTGGACTTGCAGGACGCGTATTTCCACATCTCCGTCCTGCCGGCCCACCGGCGTTACCTGCGGTTCACGGTAGGCCTCGAGCATTTTCAGTTCACCGTGCTCCCCTTTGGCCTTACCAGCGCCCCTCGGGTGTTCACGAAAGTGATGGCGGTGGTCGCAGCTCATCTGCGCCGGGCAGGGGTTCCAGTCTTCCTCTACCTCGAAGACTGGCTGCTGAAGGCGGGCTCGTCCCAGGCAGTCGTCTCCTACCTCCAGACTACGGCCGAACTCCTGCACTCGCTGGGGTTCTCCATCAACGTGCTGAAGTCGCACCTGATTCCTTCTCCACAGCTCCTTTTCATCGGAGCAGTTCTGGACACGACGCAGTTTCGGGCCTATCCTCCCGAACGGCAAGTCCGATATATTCAGGCTATGATTCCGATCTTTCGGCCTCTATCCTGGGTTTCGGTACGGATGACCCTGAGGCTGCTGGGCCTCATGGCCTCCTGCATCCTGCTGGTCGATCATGCCAGATGGCATATGCGGGCTCTGCAGTGGGACCTGAAGTTCCAGTGGGCGCAGCATCAGGGCAACCTGTCCGATCACGTCCAGATCTCGGAGGGGACTGCAAAACAGTTGCAGTGGTGGCTCTCGAACCGGCAATGGGTCATGGGCAGATCCCTCTCCCTTCCCCAGCCAGAGCACACAGTTGTGACGGACGCGTCCCTTCTGGGATGGGGCGGTCACATGGGAGAGGCGGAGATCAGAGGCCTCTGGTCTCCGGCGGAGTCCCGGCTCCATATCAACCTTCTGGAGCTCCGGGCGATCCGACTTGCACTCAAGGCATTCCTTCCCTCTGTCAAAGGGAAGGTAGTGCAGGTGTTCACAGACAACACCACCGCCATGTGGTACTGCAACAAACAAGGCGGGGTGGGGTCGTGGACCCTATGTCAGGAGGCTCTGCGCCTCTGGACATGGCTGGAACATCAGGGCATATTCCTGATGGTTCAACACCTGGCAGGTTCCCTGAACGCCATGGCGGACGAACTCAGCCGCAGGTGCATGATGGATCACGAATGGCGTCTTCACTTGGAGGTGGCGCAAGGACTCTTTCTACAGTGGGGAGAGCCTTGGTTAGATCTATTCGCCACCGAAGAGAACGCGCAATGTCATCTGTTCTGCGCGTTGGAATTTCCAAGGCGGCACTCGCTCCGCGACGCTTTTCGTCGCGAGTGGAGTTGCGGTCTGTTGTACGCCTTTCCGCCTATACCACTTCTACCCAGAGTGTTGAAGAAGATTCGGCGCGACCGGGCCCAAGTCATTCTTGTGGCTCCGGACTGGGCTCGAAGAGTTTGGTATCCCGAGCTACTCAGTATGAGCGTCGATCCCCCGATCCGTCTGCCTCTTCGGGAGGATCTTCTGTCGCAGCAGCAGGGGACGGTCCTCCACCCGAACCTGTCCAGTCTCCACCTGCTTGCGTGGAGATTGACCGGCGGCAGTTGATTCCTTTCGACTTGCCTCCCGAAGTTTGTGATGTGATTCTGGCAGCCAGGCGTCCCTCCACTAAGGTGGTATACGCCTGCAGGTGGAACAAGTTTGTGGCATGGTGCACAAATCCCCTTTCTGCCCCTCTTTCTGAGGTTCTTCTGTTCCTTCTCTCTCTGGCCCAACAGGGTTCTGCCCTGGGTACCATCAAGGGCTATCTTTTTTTTCTTTTTTTTTTTTTTCACTCTTTAACCTTTTATTGAAGGAAAATGGTGCATTATCTCAGTGGATGCCAGTGCTTATGGGCTAGGCAGCATCCTCTCACAAAGCGCTGGCAGCAAAACATGGACAGTAGCATACGCATCCAGAACACTGAGCGAGACTGAACAGAGATACTCTGTAATTGAAAGAGAGCCACTCGCATGTGTGTGGCCCATAGACCATTTTAGGCACTATGTATGGGGCAGCAGATTTGCACTACACACAGGCCACAGGGTCCTCATTAAAATTTTGTCCCCAGGGGGTAGAGGGAAGTTCACAGCACGGGTTGCAAGGTTATGTTCGAAATTGCAAAAATACAGTTTTGAGGTCTCCCGTGTACCTGGTAAATGCAACCAACCAGCAGACTGCCTTTCCTGGCTTTCAGTAGATAAACCCCTGGAGTCAAACCTTTGCATGGATGAGGGTGACATGATGGCATATATTGGTGACGTGTGCAGACGTTTGGGGGGAAGGAAAGAAGAGAGTGTGTGGATTACGGAAAGTGCTAAAGATGATGAACTAAAGAAAGTGAAGGAATACATACTTAAAGGGTGGTCACCCTCCAAACCTTTGAAGGATTCTCTGCATTCTTTCTCTCAAATTGCTCCAGAACTAAATGTGGTAAATAATATGGTGTTTAGGAATGATAAATCTGTTTCTCCCAAGGGCGTAGGTGAAGGGCTAGTAAAATTAGGCCACCAGGGACACATGGGAATATCGGCCTTAAAAAATCTTTTGAGAGAATACTATTGGTGGCCAGGTATGGACATTGAGGCCAAGCATGTTGTAAGGTCATTGAAAGTGTGTGCTGCTACTAACAAAAGTTGTAAAATGCATGTACCTCCCATGAAAAGTGTAACCTGGTCCACTATGGCATGGAGGAAGTTAGGATTAGATATTTCTAGCCCATTCAAAGGCCTACCATCCAACATGCAGTATGCTCTAGTGCTTGTTGACTACCATTCCAAGTTGCCAGAAGTAAAATTCACAGACAGATCACCACATCTGTAGAGCTAGAATTCCTTATGGAAGAATTCAGCAGGGAGGGATTTTCAGGAACTCTAATTACAGACAACGGGGTCAAACTGCGTTCCATGGAATTCACGGAGTTTTTGCTACATCGCCACATTTCCCAGATTCGCACTGCCTTGTACAACGACCCTCAGTGCAATGCGCAAGTGGAACACTTCAATAGTTACCTCAAAGAGCGTGTCCAATTTGCGTTAATGGTCCATGACCCGTTCATTTTGTCTAGTCATAATAAGTTGTGGGCATACAGGATTTCTAACCATTCGGTAACAGGGGTATCCCCTTTCTGGCTACTTAAAGGTAGAAGGACGTCCTCTAACCTATGCCCATGGTGGCTTAAGACCAAATTGAGTGATGAAAAGATTCCCTATACTAAGCAAGAAAGGGCAGTCATACGGAGCAACATTTCAAACCATCAGAAAAAGGTTGAGACAAGATATAACTTACTACACAGGTCCACAGTACAGGATTTCCAGGTCAGGATTTTATTAGGATACGTATCCACAAGAGATCAGTGAAAGGAATGAGAAGGTATTATAGGCCTATATAAGTTGTCAAAGTAAAGAAAGAAATATTGCAACTCAAGATGGAAAGTGTTGGAATAAGAAACAGGTGTCAAAGTGTGATGTTAACCAGTTCATCTGAGAGCATGATACTTGCCCAGGAGTGGATAAAGAAAATGTGCCAGCCACCTCATTGCCGAGTGTCTTAGCTCAAGTCTGCTACCTCCCTACCTAGCGCACCCAGTCCAGCGATTCCTTTTAGTGGTGTCACTGCAGGGGAAGGTAGACAGGAATCCCTTGTGGTTAGGGAATCTCAAGCTGACACCTCCACCTTAGCAGATAGAGTCAAGTTCAACACTTGTACCAGAACACATTCTTTTAAAGTTTTTCGGGGATGGTAAAATCTTTATTTCCACTAAAGGGAGATATGTTGTATTGTAATGAAATAGATATTGTATAGTAATGCAATCAATAGTTACCTCAAAGAGCGTGTCCAATTTGCGTTAATGGTCCATGACCTGTTCATTTTGTCTAGTCATAATAAGTTGTGGGCATACAGGATTTCTAACCATTCGGTAACAGGGGTATCCCCTTTCTGGCTACTTAAAGGTAGAAGGACGTCCTCTAACCTATGCCCATGGTGGCTTAAGACCAAATTGAGTGATGAAAAGATTCCCTATACTAAGCAAGAAAGGGCAGTCATACGGAGCAACATTTCAAACCATCAGAAAAAGGTTGAGACAAGATATAACTTACTACACAGGTCCACAGTACAGGATTTCCAGGTCAGGATTTTATTAGGATACGTATCCACAAGAGATCAGTGAAAGGAATGAGAAGGTATTATAGGCCTATATAAGTTGTCAAAGTAAAGAAAGAAATATTGCAACTCAAGATGGAAAGTGTTGGAATAAGAAACAGGTGTCAAAGTGTGATGTTAACCAGTTCATCTGAGAGCATGATACTTGCCCAGGAGTGGATAAAGAAAATGTGCCAGCCACCTCATTGCCGAGTGTCTTAGCTCAAGTCTGCTACCTCCCTACCTAGCGCACCCAGTCCAGCGATTCCTTTTAGTGGTGTCACTGCAGGGGAAGGTAGACAGGAATCCCTTGTGGTTAGGGAATCTCAAGCGGACACCTCCACCTTAGCAGATAGAGTCAAGTTCAACCCTTGTACCAGAACACATTCTTTTAAAGTTTTTCGGGGATGGTAAAATCTTTATTTCCACTAAAGGGAGATATGTTGTATTGTAATGAAATAGATATTGTATAGTAATGCAATCACTTATAGTGATGCAATTACATGTAGTGATGTTTTACATTGTTCTCATGTTTCCGCTGCCCCAGCGATCAGATTGGCTCCTCCTGGAACGCTAGGTTTTTTTTTTTTTTTTTTTTTTTTAATTTCTTTATTGATTGTATTCTTCGGAATGTACAGGTCATGTTCATATGCAATACATTTTGTCCACATAACAGCTGACACCAAGAGCCCACCAGGTGTGAACGCAGGGTTATATCCATGTACGCTCCTCGAGAGTTGTATACCACTCTAAACTAGGATGTGTTGCGCAATAAACCTATTTTAACTAAGAAACCCCCCCCCCCAAACTCCCTCCTCCCCCCTAACACCCTCAACCCCCCCTCCCCGCCCTCTTGCCGGTACTATGCACCTTAGGTCTCTTTAACTTAAGCTCCGTCTGGGGTCTCCATCTAGCTCCCCCTCCTGACTGTGGGCCTCCGCCCCGTGGGATGTGTCCCCTCATGCGATACCTGTGTGGATTGCAGGGCCTGCCCCTCTATCTCTTGTACCATCACCCCCCAGGCCAGCAGTACCTCCGGCAGTTTGTCATCTCGTCTGGTGGCGCGTATATGCCCCTCCTCCGCCAGTGCCCATTCTCGGAGATCTGTTCGCCAGCTTGCTATCTGTGGCCGCTGTTGCGCCAGCCAGTGTATTGCTATCCGTCGCCTAGCTACTACGAGTCCCAGCATCAGGAACCGTCTACTTGTCTTTCGTTTAGGGTCTTGGGGAATTAAGCCGAGGAGACATGAGCTCGCCTCCATGGCAATCTCCCAACCAGTTATTCTACATAGGTCCTCTAGGACCTCCGTCCAATACATCTGAATTAGGGGCAGGACCATACCATATGCGGAAAGTCTGCCCGAACATGACGACACCTGGGGCACGCCTGATCCCTAGAGCTGTCAATGACATGGAGTCGCCTAGGTGAAAGGTAGGCCATGTGTATTATATTATACTGTATTTGTTTGAATCTGTTAGAGACCGATACCTTGCGTACGCTCTCATGGATTTTCTCCCAGTCCCGGGGCGTGAGTTCCTGCGGACACACCTGCTGCCATTTTTCTTCTACTTTTAAGGGTTTAAGCCTTTTATCCTCCCTCAGCGCCCTATATAGATGGGTGACGAATCTCCGTCCTCCCGCCATTGCTATCATCGTAACCAAGACATGGGTGGGTTCCGGGGCCCTGGGGAATGAGGGCCATAGCTGCCGTGCCGTGGCCGCGATCTTGGCGAATTGCAGGAATTGCCCGGGTCCCAAGTCAAAGGTAGCCACCGCTTCCTGATAGGTAATGAACCTGTTTTCCGGGTATAGGTCGGATAACATAAGGCATCCCCGTCCTTCCATCTGTCAGTCGACATAACCCGTTCCATTTGAGCAAAGGGCGGCAGAAGCCAGAGATCGGCCTCTGGGGCGAACGGCCACACATGGACAAGTCTCCTAATCACACGATTCCAGATAGTCGTTAATAGTCGAATCAATGGTGAGCACAGCTCCCGGGATCCACCCGTCCGCCAAAGGAGTGTCCCCAGCTGACGTCCTCCATACGTGTCCGCCAGCAGGGTCCTCTCCCAGGAAGGATCAGTGTCCAGCCATGCCACAGCGTGCTGCAATTGCGATGCAAAGTAGTAAAGTTCTAAGTCTGGAATTTCTAGACCTCCCTTGCCCCATTGGCGTTTCATGACCTCCAGACTGACCCGGCACCGTTTCCCGTTCCATAGCAGCCGAATAAGCAGTGCGTCTATGTCCCTGAATACCCGATGGGGGAGTTCAAAGAAGGATCCCTGCATTGTAAAGAGGCATCTAGGCAGAACCACCATTTTTATCAAGGCAATCTTCCCCATCAGTGAAAGCTTGAGCGTGTTCCAGAAGGTAATACTTCCCCGAAGACCCCTAATAATCCGCCCCATGTTATGGTGATAGAAGACATCTTTGTCCCTGGCTATCCATATCCCGAGGTACCGGAGTGTAGCCGGTACCCAGGGAAGCCCCATCATAGGGGGCTGGGCGTCTCCCCGTCGTCTGGCGGCCCGATCGCGTACAGTTGTGATTTCAATTTATTAATGTGGAGTCCGGAGACTCCCGCAAATTGTTCCAGAACCGCAAATAGCATTGACATAGACTGGGTCGGTCGGCGCAGGTATACCAGAGCATCATCAGCATACAATGACACAATATGCTCCGCTCCCCCACTCGGATGCCCTGCCCCGAAGCACCCCACGGAGACGACAAGCCAGTGGCTCCATTGCCAGAGCAAACAACAAGGGGGAGAGCGGGCATCCCTGCCGTGTCCCCCTTTCTATTGTGATTATATCAGACATGTATCTACCCGTACGGACCCTTGCCAGCGGATGGGCATATAGTAATTTTACCCAATTCACGAAGCCCTCCCCAACCCCATTTTTAGAAGCACCTGCCATAAGTATTCCCAACAAATTGAGTCGAACGCTTGTTCGATATCAAGGAATACCAGGGTAGCCTGATGGGCCGCCCCCACTGATTGCATAACGTGAGCGAGACGACGGATATTCCTCAACGCATTCCTGCCAGGTATAAAACCGGACTGGTCGTCATGAACCAGCTGCCTAAGATACGGGAGGAGCCTGCCCGCCAGTACGTGGCTAAGAATTTTAAGATCCACGTTCAGCATTGAGATTGGCCGATATGAACCGGGGAGCATGGGGTCCTTCCCTGGCTTGGGAATCATAACGATCAGTGCTTCGCGCATGGAATCTGGGAGCAAGCCCGTCTCGCCTGCTTCCACCATGATTTCCAGGAGTTTAGGGACAAAGACCCCTCCGTATTCCTTATAAAGCTCAGCCGCCAGGCCGTCCATTCCCGGGGACTTCGCGGACTTCAAGTGGGCGATTGCCGTTCTAATCTCCTCGTCTCTAAAGGGGGCCCCTAGAGATTCCTGACACTCTGGGTCCAAACATGGTAGCTCTAGCTCGCCAAGGTAGGTCTCCACCATCTGGGGCGCCACAGGGGGCCTGGGCTCCGAGTATATCTTTTGTAGATGGGTGGCAAACGCTTTATTGATCTCGTGCTGTGTGTAGACTAAGTGGCCCTGTTCCGTTTTAATCGATAAAATCGGGAGAAGCTGCGTCTCCATTCTAATCAAGCGTGCCAACAGGCGTCCCGCTTTATCCCCCTCCGTGTACCAGCGACGTCTACTCGTGGTTCTATTGTATTTGCCCAGCGAGTCCCAGATGTCCCCAATCCTCCGGCACAGAGCCGCCCACTCGGCCGGTCCCCCTTCAGCAGTGGGAAGCTCTCTTTCTAGAACTGCATGGCTCTCCTCTTGTTGGCGCAGATCTCGTTCCAGCACTCTCCTGACCCCCACCTCTGTAGACATACACACCCCCCGCATCACCACCTTCATCGCATCCCACTCAAGCGCCCTGGTGGCAGTCGTACCCCAATTCAGATCGAAGTAGTCGTCCAGCCCTTTCGTTATCGCAGCTTTGTATGTTGGGTCTGTCAGGGCGTCGGTGTTCAGTCTCCACAGCGGTACTTTAGATCGCGGCCGGCCTATAGTGTACGATATCATCAGGGGGAGTGGTCGGACAAATAGCGGGCCAGATATCGTGTCTCCTCCACCCGGGGAACCGAATGGGCCTGGAGAAAAAAGTAATCAAGTCTACTGTACGTGTTGGCAGCAGGCGTGTGGCACGAATACACTTGCCCCTGTGGGTTGCGGTGGCGCCAAACATCTAATAAGTGGTAACTATGAAGCATCTGACGCATGGCCTCCCTCGTTTTTGGTTTAGTATCTAGTCTGGGGGGTGTCTGTCCAGCTCTCCGTCTAGGGCACAGTTAAAGTCTCCTGCGATAATTAGCTCTACCTCGGGGTCTAGATCCACCTGACCCAGGACCCGTCCCAGAAACTCCCCATCATCACTATTTGGGGCATATATGTTTACCAAACTTATATGTCGTCCATCTAATGTCCCCGTCAGCACCACGAATCTGCCATCAGGATCTATTCTAGTGTTCCCTGCCTTGAAAGGGACTCCAGGCGCTATCCATATAAGTGCTCCTCTAGCGAACCCTGAATATGAAGTTGCAAAAAATTGGCCCCTCCATCTACGTTGAACATATTTAAGGCAGTCTCCCCAGAGGTGCGTCTCCTGAAGAAAGGCTATACTTATCCCATATCTTCGTAGATAGGTCGCCACCCTCACCCGTTTGACCATGTTATTAAGCCCCCTGACATTCCAGGTTATGAATTTATATTTTTGATTATCACCCGCCATGAGTGTAGTATCCGGTGGCATGACGGCCCACGTCTTTTTTAGGGAGGATCCCGTCTGCTATATCGTGTAACCCGGTGCGCTGGAACCCCATAAACCAAACATTGATATGACAGAGCACCGTACCGGCATAAAACTGTAAAACGAAACAATATACACTCCCAACCCCTCCACCCCCCTCCCTCAGGCAGTAGCACTGCATTCTCACAACCCAACTGTGGTCTGAGGACTCAGGACTCCGCCCCATCGTTGCCACCCTCCCCTTATCTCACCCCCCAACCCAGATCAACTATCACTTTTCAAGAAAGGAAAGAAACTTGCTCGAGAAAAGTAACCCTCCCACTCATAGATATAGAGCCAAACTGTCTGGCACTGTGCGTCCCCACCCGACCAATGGTCTAGCGAGGCCGCCTCAGCGCACCACAGTCGGAACGTCTAAAACTGTAGAGTGGCGGAATGGTGTCCATCTCTCCCAAAACTCTTCCGCCTCAGTCCACTGTCCCCGGGGCCTCTCCAGTAGGAGCACCATGGCCAAGTTAAGACCCATCCGGGCCCAATCTCGTACTTACAGTTCCGGTGCCCAGTTACCCCCAAAATTCAGTTTGTGGGCTGGCCTGCAAAGGTTTCAGGGCTCCATGTCTGCTGGGCTGACGGCACCCCCTGCTCCGACTGCGTCTCCTGCACCAGACACAGTGGCGAGAACTGATTCTGTGTCGGGATCGCCTCCCTCTCCGTTTGGAGGGTGCCGTCCGGCCCTACCATGATGCGACCTCCGTCCTGTAGGTCCCGGCGCCTGGGTCGCTGTTCTCCGGTAGAACGCTGCCGGTTCCGTTGCCGTCCACTCCTCCGTCTCTGTTCCTGCCAGCCGTGATTGGGGCCCTGCCCCGCCAGGCCCAGCGAGTCCATCCAATCAGCCACCTCTTGCGGAGTACCAAAGAAGTGGACCCTGTCCTCATATTGTACGCGGAGTCGGGCCGGGAACATTAGGCTGTATTTGATATTGAGGTCCCGCAATCGTCGCTTGACGCCTAGGAAGTCATTTCGAAGGTCCTGCACCTTTTTGGTATAGTCAGGGTAGATGTGGATGGCCTGATTTTCAAACTTGGGTGGGCCATTAGTGCGGACAAATTGGAGGATCATGTCCAGGTCTCTGAAATTGAACAAGCGCGCGATCAGCGCCCGAGGCGGGGCTCCTGGTTTAGGTGGAGGTCCGAGGGTGCGGTGGGCCCGCTCCACCGCGAACATCTTAGAGAGCCTGAGGGCCGGGAGCGCAGAACCAATCCAGTCTTCCAGAAACAGGTCCGCCGCCGGCCCCTCTGATTTTTCTGGAAAGCCCAGAAAGCGGAGGTTGTTCCTCCTTGATCGCCCCTCCGCGTCATCTGCTCTGTCTTCTAGCCGTGCTGTGTGTTCCTGGAGCGCAAAAACAGTTGCACGCAATTGTTGGACCTCGGTCTGCAGCGTGCTCAAGTCCCCCTCTGTCGTGGTGACTCTGTCTGCCACTTTCCGTAAATCCAGGCGCAGATGGTTTATGTCCATGGCCATTCCGTCCATTTTGGACTCCAGCGCCGTCCGTGATTCCCTTATGGCCTCCAGAATGTCAGACGTGTCACGGGCCGTCTGCTCCTGGTCAGGCCTAATACGGTCAGCGGAGGTCGGGCCCGGTATGGTGTACTGTACGATTTTGTTGGACTGGGCGCCCCTAAGAGGTCTGTCTCTCCCCATGGCCGGTATGCAGGGTTATCACTAGGGTCTCCTCCCTTACTGGCCAGGGATGCCCAAGGCGGCACGATGTTCACCCCCCGGGATAGTCGCACCTTCGTCTTGCGTCTTCTCTGGATCAGGACGCTCCGTCACAAGGGGACGCCGGCTCCTCTCCCGTCCCAGGCCCCACACCAGATCTTCAGGCCGGTAAGTCAGGTCCACGGTCGGCCCCCTCAAAGCAATTGGCCCAGCCGTCAGGGCCCGTGTCCCCACACCCGTGGCTGAGCGGCCTCTCAAAGGATGGATGGGCGGACTCACCTCCAGAGCAGACGGCCCAGTCCTAGCGCCTTTCAGTGTTGCCAGGCAGTCTACCTGTTCCTTCGCCGTCTATCTCCGCCTGCGCCGATTAGGAGCTGGGGGTCTCAAGAACCCACAATCTGGGGACGCCACCATCTGGGCCAAGGCCGCTATTTTGATAATTAGCCCCGCAACGGGACTGAGGCCACCCCACTTTGATCGTCTCTCCAGCCCGCCGATGGCCGCCGGGCACCGCCGACACCACGTCGTCCTCAGGGCCGCGGTCGGATGCGTGCCTATTAGGAGCCCGGGAGGGCCGGGCACGGCGCTCGCTCAGCCCCGGGCTCGCGTAGACTACGCAGCTGGGCCACAGGCTTCCTCACAGTCCGATTATGCACACCGGCCCTCTCACCTCCGGTATCAACTCGGTCTCTCCGGGCACCAGCCGCTCACTCCCAAGGGGTCCCGGGCACAGTTCCCCGCCGCCTCGGCGGTCCGGTGCAGCTCCCCACGGTCGTCTAGTCCACTGGGCCTACCGGGGTCGCCATCTTGGGGAGACGGCGTCCTTGATGTCTCCGGGGGTGCAAAGTCGGCTCCTCTGGCTGCAGGCCGCCTCCTCACAGCCCAACCAGGAGTCGCAGGGGCAGGGGGCGCCCCGGTGTTGGAAATTGGGGATGGGATCACGATTCCGCCAGGATCGCCGCAGGATTTCGTTCGGTGGGGCAGGAGCTACACAGAAGCTCGACTAGTCGGCCATGATGTCAGGCCACGCCCCCCCATCAAGGGCTATCTTTGTGCGATCTCGGCTTTCCTCAGGCTTCCTGATCAGCCCTCTCTTTTTAAGTCCCCTGTTAACAGGTTTCTAAAAGGCATTACACACCTCTTTCCTCCTGTTCCGTTTATAATGCCTCAGTGGGACTTAAACTTGGTTCTTACTTTCTTAATGTGCGCTCCCTTTGAGCCTCTGCATAACTGTCCTCTTCGTCTTCTCACTCTAAAGACAGCCTTTCTGGTGGCCATCACCTCCGCTCGGCGGGTGAGTGAGCTCTAGGCTCTTTCATGCAAACCCCCCTTTCTGTCTGTCCATCCAGACAAGGTTGTTCTTAGGACGCGTCCGTCCTTCTTGCCAAAGGTGGTTACTGCCTTCCACATTGGGCAGACCATCACTTTGCCCTCCTTCTTTCCGCCTCCGCACCCTTCCAGAGAGGAAGAGAGGCTCCACCGTCTGGACCCAAAACGTGCGCTTTCCTTCTACATCAACCGCATACAACAGTTCCGGGTGGATGACCAGCTCTTTGTTGGCTAGGTGGGCGCCAAAAAAGGTCGGGCGGTACACAAGAGGACCATCTCCCGCTGGGTCATCTTGTGTATCAAAGCCTGCTATTCTTTGGCTAAGAAGGAGCCCCCTGTTAGGCTACGTGCCCATTCTACCAGGGCAACGGCTGCTACCACGGCTTTAGGCCGCGGTGTTCCGCTACAGGATATATGTCAGGCAGCTACGTGGGCCTCGCTGCACACGTTTACCAAGCATTACTGCCTTGACAGCCAGGTCCGGAGGGACGGCTTCTTTGGCCGTTCTGTCCTCCGGGACTTCCTTGTCTGAATCTGTTCGCAGACCCACCACCGGGGTTGGTATTGCTGGGGTATCTATTCTAAGGTAAGGAATCTGTCACTAACGTGTCTCTTTCAGATGCACAAGTTACTAACTTGTGTAACGATATATCTGTAAGAGACAGTAGTTAGTGACAGATTCCTACCGCCCACCCATCCTCCCCGTTCTGCGAACTGATCTCTAGGGTTAAGGACATCCCTTTCAGGGCCCTAGTATTTTTTCAGACACCTATGTCAGCTTCTTGCATGGCTCTGCGTTCCTGGCGCGGAAGTCGTGTACAGAACTGACGTCAGCGCGCAGGGGCGGCGTCTAAGTACTGCCCGCGACGTCATCCCGGCGATCCCGACGCTGACGACGGACGCGGAGCCGCACGACGCCGCCTACCGACGCGCAAGGGTACTGCTACGCAAAACTTTCCGGATCCAGCCTGACGCCTGGGGATATTCTAAGGTAAGTAATCTGTCACTAACTACTGTCTCTTACAGATATATCGTTACACAAGTTAGTAACTTGTGCTTTAGGCACACTGTTTCCTAGCAGTTTCTATAAGTGGCTCTGCGTTTTAACGCAGGAAGTAGTCATGGAAGAAACTAAGCAAACACAAGGAGATGACGGACGGAGCACTGAAACTTTTCAGACACTCACCCCCAGTCACAGATCTGGGTTGAATCCATCATCGTTCTTTAGCTCACTTCGCCACCCCAGTTCAGACACAGCTATATGCAAATCAGTCTTGACCCTATGCCTCTTGGGTACAGTCCAGCCCGAACTGCCACGCCATGTCTTCCCTGGACCGGAAACAAGCATCCTGGGACCGGTTTCGGGCTAACAGCCCTCATCAGCCAGGCTAGCTTGAATCCAGTGGCAAAGTGAGCAAGGGACCCACGTCTGGGCATACACTGCCAACTTAGGGCGAACAAAGCAAACACAAGGAGATGATGGACGGAGCGCTGAAACTTTTCAGACACTCACCCCTAGTCACAGATCTGGGTTGAATCCATCATCGTTCTTTAGCTCACTTCGCCACCCCAGTTCAGACACAGCTATATGCAAATCAGTCTTGGCCCTGTGCCTCATGGGTACAGTCCAGCCCGAACTGCCAAGCCATGTCTTCCCTGGACCGGAAACAAGCATCCTGGGACCGGTTTCGGGCTAACAGCCCTCATCAGCCAGGCTAGCTTGAATCCAGTGGCAAAGTGAGTAAGGGACCCACGTCTGGGCATACCCTGCCAACCGGTCCTAGGATGCTTGTTTCCAGTCCAGGGAGGACCTGGCCTGGCAGTTCGGGCTGGACTGTTCCCATTGGGCGCAGGGTCAAGACTGATTTGCATATGCCTGGGTCCAAACTGGAATGGCATGGTGAGCAAAAAAACGATGGATTTAGGCCCAGATCTCTGTACTGGGGTGAATGTATGACATTGTTCTGCATTCTGTCCATCAACTGTTCTTTTTGCATTTGTCATGGAAGAAACTGACATTAGCACATCAGGTGAGGGCTTATATGGTCTCTGTCGACGTCGCATCCAGTGGACGACATCGCTAAGGAGTCACTCGATGCCCTCTACCGACATGCAGAGGTACTGCTATAGAAAGTTTTCTGCATCAGGTCTTGTGCTTGGGATTAATTCAAAGATAAGGAACCTGCAGCTAGATCCTGTCTCTACCAGGTAAGGTGTTACCGAAGGTACTCAGCCTTTTTTCTGCCAGGGAACGGATTATACCCAACAGGACCTGTTTGATATTTAATTGTATATTCCAACCAGTGGCCTCATTTAATTTATCCAGGATTTATCCCCAGTAAGGTGCCAGTGATGGGCAGAACTAAGCCATGTGCAGAAAGTCTGCCTCTGGTCCCCCACATCGGGTGCAGCACGCGTCCAAGGAGTCATAAATGGCATGTAGGGTTTTGGGTGTAAGATATTCGTGATGTATATCATGGTATTGTGTCAATTTGAAATGTGCGTTAGAAGACATCGTCCACACCCCTCCATGTATCGTCTCCCATTCTGCAGCAGAAATAGGGCTCGTTGTCGCTTCCTCCCACTTATCCTGTATTCTGACCAGTGGAGCCGAGAGATCCTCTCACAACACCCTATACACAAAGAATATCAGTTGCTGTCCTTCCACCATGCCCAATAGCGCCGATAGTGTCTGTGACAGAGGCGGCACTTTCTGGAAGCATGGCCATATCTCTCATTCAGTGGTCGAAAGTTTCGCATATTGTAGATATTGCCCAGTTCAAAGGACACAATAGCCTCCTCCCAGGTAACGAATCGACCATTTGGGTAGAGGTCAGCCATTGTATCGCAGCCCCCAGCCAGCCACTTATCAAGCGACATAGACTTTATAATTTTTATAAAAGGTTGCAGCGACCAAATAAGCTTGTGAGGAGCATATGGTGCTCACTGGATATCGCGCTTCACCCCCATTTTCCATAATCGCCACTCCTGGCACACTTCATACGCTATATCAGATGGCACATTTGCCCCCCTCATTAAGAGGGTAAGCAGCTTTTCTGTGCCATAGGTGCCTTATACGAGGCGCTTCTCCCAGCTATCCTCTGAGTCTAACCAGTGTACAGCATGCTGTAAATGGGCCGCCATATAGTACAGTTCCAGATCTGGAATCTCTGTGCCCCCTTCCGCCACTTCCTTTTGAGTGTAGTGAGACCATTCCGGTGTCTTTTATTCACACATACCTGCTCTTATAATCTTGCCAACCTTAAGGAAATAACAGCGAGAGATCTTGTACATCGTGCCCTGCAATGTGTTTATGCACCGTGGTAGTAGTATCAATTTTACCAGCGCGACTCTGGCCACCATTGACAGGGGCAGTGTTTTCCAGAACATGATTGCCGGTCACACCCGTCCACCACCCTGCTGATTTTAAGATTTGTAGAGTCCTGTTCAGTGTGAGCCACCCCGATACCAAGATATCTCACTATCTGTCAGCATCCCTAATGGAAAGAGGCTGGACTTATTGTAGTTGACATGGAGTCCCGAGAGCGCCCCGTACTCAGTCCTCACGCTCAACAGTATGGGTACCGCATATTCCAGCTGTCGCAGATATAGAAGACCGTCGTCTGCGTAGAGGGATATCACATGATTGGTTTCCCCTACTGTGATTCCCCAGGGGTCAAGGACCTGATGAAGGGTGCAAGCCACCGGCTCCATAGCCAACTAGAATAACAGTGGTGACAGTGAGCATCCCTGTCACATACCGCTGCATAATGGGAAACTCCACAAGAGCATCCCACCCGTCTTCACTCTCGGACCAGCTTTCAAGAGTTTCACCCACTGTATGTAGTTGGAACCGAGGCCCAACTTCTCTAGGACCAACCACCGGGAATTCCAGTCCACTGAGTCGAACGCCTGCTCTATGTCCAAAAATACCAGAGCATATGCATCATCCAACAGGTCGGAGCGTGATACACATGGGAGAGGCGTCGCAAGTTACAGAGGGTATTTCGTTTCGGAATAAACCTGCGTTGGTCTGTGTGTATTAAAGTCAGCAGATATCCGAACAGGTGGGTGGCCATCACCCCACTGAGAATCTTTACTTCGACATTCAACATGGAGAGGGGGGGAGAGGGGGCAGTAAGAGGAGGCCTCTGCCGGGTCCTTACCCAGCTTGGGAATCTTACCACCACCGCCTCCCTCATAGTATTCGAGAGTAGCCCTTCTGCAGGGCTTCGTTATAGACCTCCAGTTTTGATCTTAAAATATTTTTTACATCTTCTCTTGTGGGGGCCTTTCTAACAATACGTGTGGGCCTAAATTAAAGTCACCCAGCCATTGCAGCTCCTTCAGGGCCCCATTACTTTAATGTATCAAGCATGTACAACATGAAGGTTTCTTCTCCTACATTTGGTACATGAGTGGCAAGTTTGATGAGGATTTTTCCATCTGTGTTCCGCATTAGATACATAATCGCCTTTGGTATTTTCAACAATTAACGCCTGTATTTTTGGTGCCAATGTTTTTCAGATAGAGAGTGAATTGCAGGTGCTAAGTTTCAGAAAGCTACAGAATTTCATAATCTTTACCCTTAAAAATCATGAGGAGTGTTAGCACTGTTCAAGGGCCTAGTGTTCCTTTTTTCCCCACACTTCAGAATACAGTTTGGGCGACCAATTATGTGTGCATTTCTCAGGTGCTATTAACATAACCACAGTTTCTAATCAAAACATGATACACTCTGACTCATCCCAAACCCCATTCTGCTACTATAATCCCCAGAATAACCCTTTCTAGACTCTTCCCCTCTTTGCATCTTCTCATACCTTTTTGACTATTCAGATCTCCCAAACAAGCATTTATAAACCCTTCTCTCTGAC
Source organism: Calotriton arnoldi (assembly GCA_963921515.1). Taxonomy (NCBI): domain Eukaryota; kingdom Metazoa; phylum Chordata; class Amphibia; order Caudata; family Salamandridae; genus Calotriton; species Calotriton arnoldi. The sequence goes on along the minus strand of CAWUFW010008625.1, from coordinate 801,726 downwards.
TCTTCCCCCTCTACCTTCCCTTTACTCACCCCCAACCTCCTCCTACTGCTATGAGCTCCAAAAAAACACTTTCTAGACCCTTCCCTCTTCTATCCCTCCACTACCCTTTTCAATCCAACTAACAGACTAACATGTCCACCACTCAAATTAATTTCATAATTCCCTATACTAATTCCCCTGTTTCGGTTCTGGAGTAGCGTGCTACTCGCCGAAAAGCGCTTCGACAGCTCATCAGGGGTAGCAAGCTCTTTATAAATGCAAACCCTTCCCTCTTCTATCCCTCCACTATCCTTTTTCAATCCAAATTAAAAACTCACATGTCCACTGCTCAAATTAATTTCATATCTCCCTATACTAATTCACCACTAATCCTCTTTCCACCTGAGATGGATCCTACTGGATTAAGATGGGAAATCAATGTAAAGAGGTATCCACTAGACGGTCAGGCTAAGGTAGTTAAGTTGCTACGCATTTTTTGTACACATTTGCCCGTGTTAGTCATAACTCACCCTCCTTTTCCAAATTTTGTTGCTTTGTTATTCATTTTTTTGATTTATGTAATCTCATCCCGAGACATGTAGGTTGGACCAAGAATCGTGGACATTGTGGTACCACGTAGTTGCTGTTGGGATACTTCATTAAGTGGCAAATCTGTGAGAAGTTACAGTATCCAGCACAAGAACCGTTTCCAGGTGTGCTACTTGTACTACCTGCAATTCTATTGTTATAGAATAGGCACTGGCCTCATAATGAGAATTTCATTAAATCTAGTACCTCAAAAGATGAGCTACCATGCTCAGTCTTTTTTTCGAAAGGCAATTACTTAGCCAAAGGCTTTTTTCCTGCTGTACTTCCCATGTACAGAATGTCCAGTATTCCCATGTACAGAATGTCTGGTCGTCCAATGTACAGAATATCCTAAATGAGATGCAGATGGAGTCCTTGTGGGCGGATCCCCGTAGAGTAAGGTAGGATACTGAGGATTAAAGACCAGCACCACAAATGCATGCAGACAAGGTAGTGTCTCGCTTTGCGGCCAGGATCTATCTCATATAATTACTTCAACAGCGCTTATGGTCCTATCTGAAAGAGACACGTTAGTGACAGATTCCTTACCTTAGAATATCCCCAGGCGTCAGGCTGGATCCGGAAAGTTTTTTGCGTAGCAGTACCCTTGCGCGTCGGTAGGCGGCGTCGTGCGGCTCCGCGTCCGTCGTCGGCGTCGTGATCGCCGGGATGACGTCGCGGGCAGTACTTAGGCGCCGCCCCTGCGCGCTGACGTCAGTTCTTCTTTTTCCGCGCCAGTAAGCGCAGATCCGGGAAGAGCAGTGCCCTAGTCACTTTTTGACTATCTTTTTGTGAAATTTTTCACTGTTCTCTTCAACGAGTCTTCACGACTCCTAAGGTGTCGTAGGGATGCCCGGCTTTAAGCCCTGCGAGGTATGTGGTCGTATGATGTCCATCACGGACCCCCACCTCGAGTGTCTCTTCTGCCTCGGCCGAGGCCACGACACGAAGTCGTGCCCTGACTGCCGGAAACTTCATCCGAAGGCTTTGCGAGAGCGGTCTCGAAAGCTCCTTGAAGTCCGGCAGTCGGCTCCGCGCCGCAGCAAGCCCCGGTCCCGGGAGAGGTCGAGGGGCCGGACGCGGAGTCCCCGCCGTTCGTCGGAATCCAAGTCTTCGCGCTCCTCCGGTAAGTCGAAGCACAAGAAGTCTAAGCGGCGTCATCGCTCTAAGACTTCGCCTCGCCCGATCGCGCGACTCGGCTGAGGTCCCTGTCGGCACCGTCCCCGCGGCCCCGGACGTGCCTGTCGAGTTGCCCCCGCATTACCCGTCCTTCCCGGGTTCGGGGCGACTCCGGCCGAGCACAGAAATTCCTGTCGGCCATGGCCCGCCTCTTCGGGCCTCAAGGTCCCTCCCGGTGCGCCTTCGGGCCCCGCGGGCCAGATGGGGTTGCTCCGGCGTCGCCGTCGACTCCGGTCCCGGCGTCGCCTGTCCCACCAGCCTTCGTCCCGGCCTCGGCTCCGGCCCCGGCCTCGACCCCGGTTCCGGTGGTGCCGCAACCTCCATCGACGCCGGTTGACCTAACCACGCCTCCGCCGGCGCCGATGTCCCCGGTGCCGTTTCCGACGCCGTCCGGGGCTCCGGGCGGCGTCGTTCCCCGGTTCTCCCCGGGTCCGGACATGGAGCCGGACCGGCGTCGCCCGACGCCGGTTCCGGCGCCGATGAGGCCTTGGGTCCCTTATGTCCCTCCTCCTCCATCTTTTCAACCTGAGGAGGACCAGGAGAGCTGGGAGGGTCTGACGACCCTCTCACACAACAGTGCGAGTTTGACCCGGACTGGGTTGAGGAACTTGGGGATGCCAGTGGGCTGGATACCTCCCCCGACTCTGGCATGCTGTCTCCTCCCGTGGCAACGGAGGAGGGGGCTAATTTTGCAACGGTGTTGCGTAGAGCTGCTGGAGCCTTAAATCTCCAGTTGCCTACAGTGGCCGTCAGGACTAACCTCCTGACTGAAGTGCTTCAGCCGGCGGCCTCCTCTTCGGAGCCTGTGCTGCCGTTCAACGATGCACTCACTGACGTTCTTTTGGGTGCCTGGTCCAAACCCACCACAGGGGCTCCTGTGGATAGGAACGTGGCCCGACGCCATCGCCCGGCTCCGGGCGACCCCCTGTTTCTCTCCCAACACCCCACCCCTGAGAGCTTGGTTGTCCAAGCCTCTGCCTCCCAAACAGCCTTCCCTACCGCCCCTCCCGGATAGGGAATCCAAGCGCCTGGATCACTTTGGGAAGAAGGCTTTCTCTTCCTCCAGTGCTGGCTTGCGGTCTGTTAATACCGCTTGCCTCTTGGGCCGATACACCCACTCCCTGTGGGATTCGGTGGCTGATGTTTTGCCGCACTGTTCTGAGGAGGTCCAGACACTGCTTACCCGCGCTATTGCGGAAGGGCGTGATGCGGCTAAGTATACCATCCGCTGTGGCCTTGATACCGCCGACTCGCTGGGCAGATCGCTTGCAACGACGGTGGCGCTGCGTCGCCACGCCTGGCTGAGAACCACTGGTTTTTCAGGGGATGTCCAGAATACTCTCATGGACATGCCCTTTGATGGAGTCGGTCTCTTTGGTTCAAAGGCGGACCATGCGCTGGAGCGTTTCAAGGATTCACGGGCTACTGCTAAGTCCCTGGGCCTTGCTGTTGTGCGCCCTCCGCAAACGTCTGCTTTTCGCCCCTTTCGTGGCCACGGAAGGGGCGCCCAATCACGTCCACAGCCCGGCCAACGGCCCGCGCAGCAAGCGCCTTCGCGTGGCCGAGGACGTGGATACCGCCGTGGCGGTTCGGGCAACCAGCGTGCGGGTCAGGCCACCACCTCCAACCCGTCCGCGGCCTCCAAGCCCTCCTAGTCCCTCCTTTCAGGTGCACAGCACGCCAGTCGGAGGCAGGGTCCGCCATCACCTTCACCACTGGCGTCCCATCACCTCGGACAAGTGGGTCTTGGACATTGTCCGAAGGGGCTACTCCCTCCCCTTCGAGACCACCCCCAGCCATGCCACCTCAACCACCGCATGTCAGGGGATCACTTGGTGCTTCTACAGAAGGAAGTCACGGCCCTCTTGGCCAAGAGGGCCATCGAGCATGTTCCGACCCCAGAAGTAGGGCGTGGTTGCTACTCCCACTACTTTCTGGTGCCCAAAAAGGACAAGGAGGACATGCGTCCTATCTTGGACCTCCGGAACGTCAATCGCTTCCTCCGGAAGGAGAAGTTCAAGATGCTCACCCTAGCTCAGGTCTTGACTGCCCTCGACCCCGGAGACTGGTTGGTAGCGTTGGACTTGCAGGACGCCTATTTCCACATCCCCGTCCTGCCGGCCCACCGGCGTTACCTTCGGTTCACGGTAGGCCTCGAGCATTTTCAGTTCACCGTGCTCCCCTTTGGCCTTACCAGTGCCCCTCGGGTGTTCACAAAAGTGATGGCGGTGGTCGCAGCTCATCTGCGCCGGGCAGGGGTTTCAGTCTTCCCCTACCTCGACGACTGGCTGCTGAAGGCGGGCTCGTCCCAGGCAGTTGTCTCCCACCTCCAGACTACGGCCGAACTCCTGCACTCGCTGGGGTTCTCCATCAATGTGCCAAAGTCGCATCTGATTCCTTCTCCACAGCTCCTTTTCATCGGAGCAGTTCTGGACACGACGCAGTTTCGGGCCTATCCTCCCGAACGGCGAGTCCGGGATATTCAGGCTATGATTCCGATCTTTCAGCCCTTATCCTGGGTTTCGGTACGGATGACCCTGAGGCTGCTGGGCCTCATGGCCTCCTGCATCCTGCTGGTCACTCATGCCAGATGGCATATGCGGGCTCTGCAGTGGGACCTAAAGTTCCAGTGGGCGCAGCACCAGGGCGACCTGTCCGATCACGTCCAGATCTCGGAGGGGACTGCAAAACAGTTGCAGTGGTGGCTCTCGAACCGGCAATGGGTCATGGGCAGATCCCTCTCCCTTCCCCAGCCAGAGCACACAGTTGTGACGGACGCGTCCCTTCTGGGATGGGGCGGTCACATGGGAGAGAGCGGAGATCAGAGGCCTCTGGTCTCCGGCGGAGTCCCGGCTCCATATCAACCTTCTGGAGCTCCGGGCGATCCGACTTGCACTCAAGGCATTCCTTCCCTCTGTCAAAGGGAAGGTAGTGCAGGTGTTCACAGACAACACCACTGCCATGTGGTACTGCAACAAACAAGGCGGGGTGGGGTCGTGGACCCTTTGTCAGGAGGCTCTGCGCCTCTGGACATGGCTGGAACACCAGGGCATGTTCCTGGTGGTTCAACACCTGGCAGGTTCCCTGAACGCCAGGGCGGACGAACTCAGCCGCAGGTGCATGATGGATCACGAATGGCGTCTTCACTCGGAAGTGGCGCAAGGACTCTTTCTACAGTGGGGAGAGCCTTGGTTAGATCTATTCGCCACCGAAGAGAACGCGCAATGTCATCAGTTCTGCGCGTTGGAATTTCCAAGGCGGCACTCGCTCGGCGACGCTTTTCGTCACGAGTGGAGTTGCGGTCTATTGTACGCCTTTCCGCCTATACCACTTCTACCCAGAGTGTTGAAGAAGATTCGGCACGACCGGGCCCAAGTCATTCTTGTGGCTCCGGACTGGGCTCGAAGAGTTTGGTATCCCGAGCTACTCAATATGAGCGTAGATCCCCGATCCGTCTGCCTCTTCAGGAGGATCTTCTGTCGCAGCAGCAGGGGACGGTCCTCCACCCGAACCTGTCCAGTCTACACCTGCTTGCGTGGAGATTGAGCGGCGGCAGTTGATTCCTTTCGACTTGCCTCCCGAAGTTTGTGATGTGATTCTGGCAGCCAGGCGTCCCTCCACTAAGGTGGTATACGCCTGCAGGTGGAACAAATTTGTGGCATGGTGCACAGCAAAGGCTGTGGATCCCCTTTCTGCCCCTCTTTCTGAGGTCCTTCTGTTCCTTCTCTCTCTGGCCCAACAGGGTTCTGCCCTGGGTACCATCAAGGGTTATCTTTGTGCTATCTCGGCCTTCCTCAGGCTCCCTGATCAGCCCTCCCTTTTCAAGTCCCCTGTTGTTAACAGGTTCTTAAAGGCATTACTCACCTCTTCCCTCCTGTTCCGTTTGTGATGCCTCAGTGGGACTTAAACTTGGTTCTTACCTTTTTAATGTGCGCTCCCTTTCAGCCTCTACATAACTGTCCTCTTCGTCTTCTGACTCTGAAGACAGCCTTTCTGGTGGCCATCACCTCCGCTCGGCGGGTGAGTGAGCTCCAGGCTCTATCTTGCAAACCTCCCTTTCTGTCTGTTCATCCAGACAAGGTTGTTCTTCGGACGCGTCCGTCCTTCTTGCCAAAGGTGGTTACTGCTTTCCACATTGGGCAGACCATCACTTTGCCCACCTTCTTTCCGCCTCCGCATCCTTCCAGAGAGGAAGAGAGGCTCCACCGTCTGGACCCAAAACGTGCGCTCTCCTTCTATATTGACCGCACAAAACACTTCCGGGTGGATGACCAGCTCTTTATTGGCTACGTGGGCGCCAAAAAGGTCGGGGCGGTGCACAAGAGGACCATCTCCCGCTGGGTTACCTTGTGCATCAAGACCTGCTATTCTTTGGCTAAAAGGAGCCTCCTGTTGGGCTGCGTGCCCATTCCACCAGGGCAACGGCTGCTACCACGGCCTTGGGCCGCGGTGTTCCGCTGCCGGTTATCTGTCAGGCAGCTACGTGGGCCTCGCTGCACACGTTTACAAAGCATTACTGCCTTGACAGTCAGGTCCGGAGGGACGGCTTCTTTGGCCGTTCTGTCCTCCAGGACTTCCTTGTCTGATCTTTGTTCGCAGACCCACCACCGGGGTTGGTATTGCTGGGGTATCTATTCTAAGGTAAGGAATCTGTCACTAACGTGTCTCTTTCAGATGCACAAGTTACTAACTTGTGTAACGATATATCTGTAAGAGACAGTAGTTAGTGACAGATTCCTACCGCCCACCCATCCTCCCGTTCTGCGAACTGATTTCTAGGGTTAAGGACATCCCTTTCAGGGCCCTAGTATTTTTCAGACACCTATGTCAGCTTCTTGCATGGCTCTGCGTTCCTGGCGCGGAAAGTCGTGTACAGAACTGACGTCAGCGCGCAGGGGCGGCGCCTAAGTACTGCCCGCGACGTCATCCCGGCGATCACGACGCCCGACGACGGACGCGGAGCCGCACGACGCCGCCTACCGACGCGCAAGGGTACTGCTACGCAAAAACTTTTCCGGATCCAGCCTGACGCCTGGGGATATTCTAAGGTAAGGAATCTGTCACTAACTACTGTCTCTTACAGATATATCGTTACACAAGTTAGTAACTTGTGCCTCTGTACTGGTTATCTGGGCTCGATATACCTTGAACTTAAAAGAACCTTGTATGTAAAATATAGGCTGGGTATTCTGCCAACCAGGGATTATTTAATCCGTATCCACAGGCCCGCTGTTGGATCTGACCACTGTGACTGTAGCTTTGGAGGGACAGACAACCTAACTTATTTTATTCTCTTTGCAAAAAATACGTCTCCGCGCGGTGGCTCCTTCCCCTTTGTAAATTCTACTGGGTTAAATGTGTTAAATCGGAACTGCCGCTTTGTGCTAGGCCAGATGATATGTATGTCTTTAACTCTGTAGTGTCATTTTTATGGGCTGCGTGACCTCGCTTGAGAGAGCTGCCCACCACGCTGGGTATCAATTCAACCAGATAAGCCACGAGGAGCTCTTTCTTTCCTTTTTATGAGGTTTTATACACACCCCATTATGCATTCAGCTACAAATTGTTGTCTGAATTGTATACTCTCCAAATGTTCCCTTGCACATGCACTTTAACATACTTTTTTATGCACTGATGAATTAGTTGATTGTTTTTATTGGAATGGAATACATTGGTTAAATGTTACTGTCGCCTCGTTGATTGTATTGCACATGTTTTTAAGAATCAAGCCCTTGTACTTCTTAGTTGTTTTTAATTGCAGTTTTAACTATTGTAAGGCTGACAGCTGACACAATAACTAATAAACAAATCTCGCTCACAAGGATTTAATACCTTGGAAGCATACAGAAGCAATATGCAGTGCCCTATAAATTACTATTATGGCTAGCTAGGGACTGTAGTTGGGGCTTTAATGTGAGCATTCTGTGTATGTGTATGATTAGGTATTGATATTCCATTACCTAGCTGGGAGAGCTGTATGTTTACGATGGGAAAGCATTTATTTAGGGAACTGTACAATCCAATTGACTTTTAGTGTTGTGCTTCAAGCTGCCTGCAATAGTGACAAAGATTTAAAGGAAAAGATATTTCTCAGTGCTTTCTTAAATTTGTTTTGGCTGAAGCACTTTGAGTCATCAGGGTCGAAGAAGTTGTATGGGCTTTAATTCAAAATCCTGTACAGAGCTGGGGAAACCTGGATGACTGTGGTCTTATCTGCACTTTGCTGTTTTACTTCCAAAGACAATGCAAATTTTGGGCAAGTAAATTTTGATATGGCATTGCGAGTCCTCCCTACAGAGAGGCTCCTTATACACAGAGAAACTTGGTGTCCAGCATAAGACCTTACGGACAGATAGTTTGATATCCCAGTTCTTAAAGGTTCCCGGTATCTCATATTTATGGTTTGGGACCGCATCTTTCTAAGAAAACCCTGCCATTTAAGTGAGGTACTATTGTTGCTGACAGATTTTTTTTTCCCCATTGTCAAAAGGCGCATGTTTTCCTAAACTGAAAAGATGAGTGCTGGAAGTATGAACCTTTCTCATTCAAACAAGGTGCATTCTTCCAAATGCTGGAGAATTGTTTGAGGATGCGTAAATGGCCCCTTTTGGTACGCATTTGTGATTCCAGAATTATATTTCAACCATTCCCTCCGTTGTATAGTTAATTGCTTGCCATTTAATAAGCAGATTGAATCCACTGTTGGACTTTGTATGCCTCTTAATATATTAATATGCACCATGTCCCACTAAAGAATTTTACAGATTGGCTGTCAGGTGAGATGTGCAAATGTGTTTGAGCTGATAATGTAGCGAGCTGATACCCTCAGGTCTGCACCGTTTATAAAAAATAAATAAATAAACAAATGTCATCAATGCACCCATCCAAAATGCATTTTTGCCATTAAAGTGCATTTTCTTCTCTGCAGAAATTTGGGTGGAATAAAAAAATGATTCAATGTTTATTTTGGAAATTTGCTGAAAATCTGTTTAATTTTTGGGAAATTTCTCATTCAGAGTAACTTTCCATAGGAAGAAAAATTGAAGTGGGCATCAGAATGTAGTAACTTACATTTTATTATGGTTTTTGTTATTTTTTTGGGCATTTCTTAAGCATACCTTGAACGATAATAGGCAAGCTATTGATCTCTCTAGGGAAGGAGCTTAAGTAAGAACCAGTTAGAGAACCCACGCAAAGGTGTAAATGTCAATGGGTTTGAATTCTTCCAAGGCTGATGCACTGTAGTCCTTACTACTAGCTTTAATTAATGTAAATAATTGTATTGTAAATTAGGAATTTCAATGCCTTTCTTAGCCCCTTTAACCATATCTGATAGAGACTTCTAGCTGCAGATTCCTTACCTTAGAGTTATCCCTGGGCGTCCAACTGGATCCGTAACTTTTTCGTGATCAGTACCCCTGCGCGCTGGTAGGTTGTCTCGTTCGGCTCCGCTTGGCATCATCTGTGCCGGAAGTGACGTACACGGTGCCTATATAGGCCCCACCTGAGCTCACCGGCATAAGTTCTTTCTTTTTCTGCGTCAGTCACCGCAGATCTGGCAAGAGCAACTCCTTAGTCACTTTTTGACAAAGCTTTTTTTGACGTTTTATTGAAGTCTTTTTTGAGGTCTTTCCTCCTGGTGTGTCAGGAATGTCATCAAAGAAGGCTACCTTCAAGCCCTGCAGTGCCTGCCACCGACAAATGCCGATGACGGGCCCTCACCTTTTGCCTGTGGTGCCTCGAACAAGACCATGACCCCAAGGTCTGTTCTGACTGCCGTGCCATGCATCCGAAGGCCATGAGCTCCCGGCAGCTCGACACATGATGCTGTGACGCGTGAGGTCCCAGGCGAGAGGAAGATCCCGGGAGTGGTCGCAGTTTCCAAGATCATCATCCCACTCCAAGTCGTCGAGCTGTTCGGTTAAGTCTTGGTCCCACAAGAAAAATAAGAAGTCGAAGCGTGCTTTGACTTCATCTAGTCCATTGGCTGACGAGACAAGGGAGCGTCCTTCGAGGCCGGTTGAACCAGCGCCTGGGACAACCCCGCGCCTCCCCGGGGCAACCCCCTCTCAAATTGAGGAATTTTATGAGGTCATGCGCTTCATATTTGAGCGGCCCATTCCCTCTGGCGGGTGTTCAGGCCCCATGGGTTAGAGAGTGGCCCCTACTGGATCCATGCCGGCGGCTCCGACGCCAGTCGGGCCCTAAGGACCCACAGATGGATTGGATCGGCACTGGTCATGCCATGTTGACCTTCCCCGGTGCCGATCCTGAGGCGACCCTCCTGATGCCATCCCTATTATCATCCAGACTCCGATATGGAGTCAAAGGAGCATCGTCCGATGCCAGCTCTGGCGCCGGCTGGAGCCATGGCTTTCAGGCCGGAGCCTGAGCCCTATTCCTATGGGCTAGAACTCAGGGAAGAATAGGAGAAGGTTACTGGACCCTGAAGAGTACCAGCCTTATGACTTCTTGAACTGGTGTGAGGATCTGGGTGAAGCCAGCGGACTGGACATTTCTCCAGGTACTGGCATGCTTTCTCCCCATAATGTAAATTCCTAGGGCAACTCAAGCTTAATACAACACATGACTATAATAGTTCTCTAACAAGGAGAGACAGAAGCAAAATGTGTATATTGCATAATACAAAATTGGTTTTTATTAAAGACTTCGCAATAAATATATATACAAAAAAAACTAAAACTATCCACAAACACACCACTTCCATGTCATCATTCATACTCAACAGTCATAATATGTACATCAAAGACAAAAAAAGAGAACATGAAATAGATATCTATAGATCTTTCATATTCAAGAATGTATTGCCATTATGATGAGGCATTGTGTATTATTTCCCTGCCTAGAGGAACTCCCTATCAGTAGCAGGGGGCCATTTCTTATTTACACTCATGCTTTCTCCCCATACCATGGCTATGGAGTAAGGAACATCATTCGCAATGGTTGTGCGGAGGGTGGCTGAGGTCCTGGACCTTACCTTGCCCTCGATGGCAGTCAAGACTAATGTCTTGACGGAAGTGTTTCTGCCGTGAGTGCTCCCATTTAATGAAGCACTTAGTGTTGTCCTGCATGGGACCTGGTCCAAGCCGCGCATAGGGGCTCCTGTGAGCAGGACTATTGCCTGCCACCCTGCTCCTGCCCCCAAACTCCTCACAGAGCACCCTTGCTGGTCCAAGCCACCACTTCTCATGTAAATCCTGGCGCATTCCCAACTGTCCCGCGGGATCGGGAATCCAAGAGGCTGGACAATTTAGGCAATAAGATGTTTTCTTCGTCCAGCCTGGCATTGAGGTCAGTGAACACCGCATGCCTGGCCGCTATTCCAACGCCCTGTTGCGCAGGTGCTGCCAACAGTTCCGGAGGAGGCCCGGGGCGTGCTCTCCCAGTCTGTTGCCGAAGGGAGGGATGCAGCTAAGTTCACCATTAGATGTGGACTAGACACCACCGACTCACTAGGCAGATCGGTTTAGTCGGCAGTGGCCCTGCGACGCCAAGCCTGGTTGAGGACTACTGGCTTATCAGGGGATGTCCAGACGTCACTCATGGACATGCCCTCTGCTGGCTCCCATTTCTTCTGAGACAAGGTGGAGTTGGCACTAGAGTGCTTTAAGGACAGCAGGGCTATGACCAGGTCCTTGGGCTTTTCTATGGCCCCTCGTCACCCTCAATCTGCCTTTCGCTCCTTTCATGGTCACGGAAGGGGCGTACAGCCACGTCCTTACCAGCCCAGCCACCGCTGCGCACAAGCTTTCCAGCCTCTGCGTGGCCATTGATGCAGAACCTACCAGCTCAGTGGGTCGGGTTAGTCCACCACCCTCCTAGCAGCCGCAGCATCCAAACCCTTGTAGTCTGCCTGTTTACCATCATGGGCACTCATTGGGCAGCAGGATTCACTAGCCCCGCTAGCAGTCCATAACATAGGACTGGTGGGTTTTGCAGATTGTCCGAAGGGGCTACTTCCTCCCCGCCCCCATGTCACCTACTTAAGACAGAGGACCACCTATCTCTTCTTCATCAGGAAGTGATGGCTCTTTTTGTCAAAGGAGCAATAGAGTGAGTGCCAACATCAGAAGTGGGTGGTGGTTGTTGTTCCCTCTGCTTTCTGGTGCCCAAGAAGGACGGATGCCTTCGTCCTAATCTAGACCTGCGCTTTCTCAACTTCTCAAGTTCAAAATGCTCACTCTTGCTCAGGCCCTATCTGCCCTGAACCCTTTAAACTCGATGGTAGCATTGCACTTGCAGGATGCAAATTTCCATATTGCCGTCCTGCCTGCCTGCCCACAGGCGTTACCTGTAGTTCACAGTGGGGCACAAGCATTTGCAGTTCGCTGTGCTCCCCTTTGGCCTCACCAGCGCCTCTTGGGTGTTCACCAAGGTGATGGCTGTGGTTGCAGCTCATCTGCCGAGGTCAGGGGTGCCAGGCTTCCCCTATCTCAACAACTGGCTGTTGAAGGCGGGCTCTCCCCAGGCTGTCCTCTCCCACCTTCAGACATCTGCGGACCTCCTGCATTTGCTGGGGTTCACTAGCAACGTGCCGAAGGTACACCTGACTCCCTCGCAGGTCTTCCCTTTCATCTGAGCTGTTTTGGACCCAGTGCAATTTCAGGCCTATCCTCCCAAATGGCGAGTCCAGGATATTCAGGCTATGATGCAGATGTAGGAGGCTGGCTCAATATATAGTGTCCACCTATGGTGAGGCATTGGGCACTGAGTCCAGAAAACCTTAGTGATAGTGTTTAGGTCCCTGAAAACCAAAGCTCTCAAGGGGTAGCTGTGGAGAGCAGCAAAGGCTTATTCAGGAGGGTGTAAAGCGGGTGCATTTACCACTACAGTCAGTCAGCAAGCTTACACATAAGAAAGAACCACGCCAGGTGGCTATAAACATACTTTGTATTTATTAGCACACACTAGTCATTAACTTGGCATATCTCCTACCTGGAGATATCAAATACACACAAGAAATACTTCAGAAATAGGTAAGTAGCATAGGAAAATACATGGGCCACTGGGGGGTGGGGGGGCAAACCATATACTTAATTAGTGGAATGTAATATGGGTACTAAAACAGGACTAATACCCAAGAATGGATGACCCCAGGGGAAGCACAGAACCACCCATGGTGAGTAGCCAGGGACCCCAAGGCGCCCGAGTGCAGAGTGGTTGCACCGAGTCAGATGTCCATAGGATAACACAGGGTAAGTCGCGGTTGGATTTTTACGGTTCCAGGACCCCTCCCAAAGGACCCCAATGGAACCACTTGGATCAAGGAAGGTTGGAGAGTCACCCCACCTGTGGATACCCAGGAAACTCGGATACCTACACCAGGGAGCCCGGGTGCATAGGGGTGAATTGGTGTTGGAACTGCTCGTTGACAGCAGTGGCGGATCGTAGAAGATCAGCAGCTACAGAGTCTCGTGGACCAGGCCGGTGGAACCAGGACTTAGAATCCAGACGAGAAGAACCTGAAAGCAGAGGAGACAGAGCCCAAACCACCCGGAGGTGCACAGGAGCATAACACCAGACCTTGTCTGAGGTTCTTGCTGAAGAACGGTGAGGTTGAAGCAGCAGCTGGGTAGACCAGGCAATGATACAGGAGCCATCCACGAGCTGTCCCACGCTGGTCGACGAGTGCAGGAAGGTCAGTGGCAGTCAGGGCCACCAACAAGCCTTGGCAAACGCAAACGGCTGTTTGTGGGAGAAGATGCCGTGTTGCAGACCGGCAAGGTCTGTGACACTATCCCAGCAAGGGTAAGTCAGAACCAGCCTTCAGCATGCAGGAGAGCCAGCAGGAATCGATGGAGCCCCCTCGAGCAGCAGGCACAGGGATTCGCAGGGAAGCCTCAACAACCCACAGGAAATGAAGGCCTGCGATGCAGAGGATGCAGGCAGGACGTCGTTCTGAGAGCTGTGCAACACTGGGGGCTGGGTCTTCTTGGAGCTTGAAGATCTTTCGTGAAGAGAGCCTATAAGCCTTGGCAACGGCAAACAGACTCCGTGCACAGGGAGGCAGTTCACATTGGCTGGAGAGGGATTACAGTCGCCCAAGTTGGAGGGAAGATTGGTCAGGCCTCTGGAGAATCAACAAACCACGACCTGTGTTGCAGAGCCAGGTGATGTCCATGGCACAACAGGCTGAATCAGCAAACCGGTTGTCGATGTAGAGGTGCCTGCAGATGTAGGGAAGTGACTCCTTCACTCCAAGGGAGATTCCTTCTTGCTTGGATGCTGGCAGAGTCATTGGTGACTTGGAGAATTCACAGTCACAGAGTCGCAGAACTTGGAGAAGCACAGAGACGAAGATGTAGCCGGAATCTTCCCACTGGGAGCAGTCTTGTCTTAGGTCCTGGCTTGAAGAACAGCAGAGTTCCAGAGTCCACCAGCAGGAGAATATTTAAACAGTCTTCAGACAACAGGCAGTCAAATCGCCCAAGTTGCTGTCCGGATGAATCTATGGACCCACCCTCAGGGGAGCCCTTAAGTAACCCAAAATAGGGGAAGGACCTCTTCTGTGGTAACCCACGTATGGGGGGGGGAGGCAGGGGGTGGAAGGGATGTTGCTCAGCTGGCCTAGTCAGTCAGAGGGCCAAGAATCAACATGGCAGATTCAAGTGGCCATCTGTAGGAGCTCTGGGCACCTCCCTAGGGAGGAGCTGGGCGGGGGTGGATACTCCCCTGTCCTTTATGTAATTTTACGCCAGAGCGGGAGCCAATGGCTCCTGAACTGTTCAAAACTGCTTTACGCAAGGAAGGCACCAAATGTGCCCTTCAATGCAGTCTGGTGGCGCTAGTAAGCACTCCCACCCTACCTTATTTTAAAGGAGAGGTGGTCACACCTCTTTTTCGCAGAAAATCCTTTGTTCAGCTTCTCATGCCAGAGTTAAGTTCATCAGTGGGGGGGTCAGAACACTGTCTAGGGTTGGCAGCAGCGCGGGCTGGCAGGCAGACCCTGTCAGGCTACACAGGTAGGCTTTGGGGGATCCTGTAAGGAGCTCCCTGCACATGGTATCATGCAACTAACACTGGAATCGGTGTAGTTGCATGATTCCAACATATTTGATACCAAGCATGACATGGTTCGGAGCAGCCTTTTTGTATTTGGACAGCTTGACTTGCCAGTGTCCACTACATACCTTATAACGGCTGCGCCACACTTACAAAGCCCAGAGAATGGAGTCTGGGTTTTGATGGGGTACCTCTTCTCGTGCAGGGGTACCTACACACTTCGAAACATGCACCCTGCCCTTGGACTGAAGGACCTACCTTGGGGTGACATATCCCGATCACCGCATTTTTAACCTATAAGGGAAACCTTATATCTAAAGTGGAAGGTGCATGCACCATTTCATGCAGACTGCGATGGCGGCTCTGCAGATACAGTTTTCATGGGCTCCAATGGGTAGCATAATACATGCTGCAGCCCATGGGAGACCCCTGGTGCGCTAATGCCATGGGTACCTCAATACCATATACTAGAGATTTGCAGTGGTACCCCAGTTTGCCAATTGCGGGGTGTACATAGTACGTACCAGAGAATTTAGAGGAGAGAGCACTGTCACTGGGGTCATGGTTAGCAGGATCCCAGTGAACACACTGACACTAGCAAAAAGTGGGGGGTATCTATGCCAGAAAGATCCTACTTTCCTAGAAGAGATGTTTCAGCCTCTGTCCTGGAATTCGGTGAGACAGACTCTGAGGCTGCTGGGCTTCATGTCCTCCTGCATCCTGCTGGTGTCACATGCCTATTGGTATATGTCGGATCTGCAGTGGGACCTAAAGTTCCATTGGGCCCAGCATGAGGGGAATCTCTCCGACATGGTCCAGATCTCGGAGGGAACTGCGAAAGATCTGCAATGGTGGTTAGGGTACCGTAATTGGGTCAGCAGCAGACCCCTCTGCCTTCCACAACCATTTCTCGCTGTAGTGACCGATGCGTCACTCCTGGGATTGGGTAGCTATCTGGGAGAGATGGAGATCAGAGGTCTCTGGTCTCCTGCGGAATCCGGACTCCACATCGACCTGTTGGAACTCTGAGCGATCCAATTGTCATTGAAAGACTTTCTACCCTCCATCCAGGGAAGGCTAAGGCAGGTGTTCACGGACAACACTACTGCCATGTGGTACTGCAACAAACAGGGCGGTGAGGGGTTGTGGAGCCTTTGTCACGAGGCCCTGCACCTCTGGTCATGGCTGGAACAACAGGATATATACCTGGTGATTCAACACCTGGCAGATTCTCTGAATGCCAGATCGGACAAACTCAGCCAAAGATGCGTCGCGGATCGCGAATGGTGTCTCCATCCGCAGGTGGTGCAAGGTCTCTTTCAGCAGTGTCTAATGCCTTGGTTAGATCTGTTTGCCACCGTCTGTAACATGTATTGTTCGTAGTTCTGCGCACTGGAGTTTCCAATGCGGCTCTCGCTCCAAGAAGATCGGAACAACCGGGCGCAAGTCATATTTGTTGCTCCGGATTGGGCACAGAGAGTCTGGTATCCTGAGCTGTTGAGCATGGCTATTGATCCTCCAATCAGGCTGCCCCTTCGGGAAGATCTTCTGTCAGCAGCAGGGGAGGGTTCTCCAGCCAAACCTGTCAACGCTCTGCCTTCTTGCGTGGCAATTGAGCGGCGACAGTTGACAGCCTTCGACCTTCTCCTGAAGTCTGTAACGTTATCTTGACAGCCAAGCGTCGCTCCACCAAGACAGTTTACGCCTGCCATTAGGCAAGATTTGTGGCATAGTATGCAGAGAAACAAGTTGACCCTCTTTCTGCTTCCCTCTCACAGGTCCTCCTGTTTGTTCTTTCCCTTGCCCAGCAGGGCTCTGGACACTTTTGTGTAATATCTTACTACAATATCTGCTTTTCTGTCGTTGCCTGCTCAACTTTCCCTGTTCCAATCCCCTATTGTACATAGGTTTTTGAAAGGTTTGTAACATATGTTTCCTCCTCCTCCCTTCATTATGCCTCAGTGGGACCTAAATCTGGCCCTGACGTTCTTGGTGTGCACTCCGTTTGAGCCCTTACATAACTGTCCTCTCAGGCTCCTTACCATCAAGTCTGCCTTCCTGGTGGCTATAACATATGTCTGGACGGTCAGTGGGCTTCAAGTCTTGTCATCCAAGCCTCCTTACCTAAACATCTACCCAGAAAAACTGGTGCTTCGTACGAGGGTTTCCTTTCTTCCGAAAGTGATCACTTCATTTCACGTTGGCCAAACCATCACTCTGCCTACTTTCTATGCTCTGCCTCGTCCCTCCAAGGAAGAGGACCTACTTAACCGTCTGGACCCAAAAAATGCATTGTCGTTCTACCTTGATCGCACACGAGAGTGCTGGTGGACGACCAACTCTTCATGGGGTAGGTCGGTGCGAAGAAAGGGCGAGCTGTACAGAAGAGGACCATCTTGCCATAGATTGTTCTCTGTATTAAAATCTGCTGCTCATTGGCTAAGAATCAACCCCTTGAAGGTTTGCATGCTCATTCCACCAGAGCTAAAGCTGCAACCACTGCATTAGCTCGCTGTGTTCCGGTCCTGGACATGCCAGGTAGCAACGTGGGCTTCCCAGCACACGTTCATCAAGCACTACTGCCTGAATAGTCCAGTCCATAGGGATGGGCACTTTGCCTGTTCGGTCCTGCAGGACTTCCTCATGTGAAATTGGTCGGTAGACCCACCTCTGGGGAGGTATTTTTGGATATCTTTTCTAAGGTAAGAAATCTGCGGCTAGAAGTCTCTTTCAGATGAACAAGTTACTTACCTTCGGTAACACCCTATCTGGTAAAGACTGTATAGCTGCCAATTCCTTACAGACCCACCCATCCTCCCCGCTCTGCGAACATATTTTTAGGGGCAGGGCTTTCCCCTTTCAGGGCCCTAGTTTTCTACCCCAGTGGGCAGTGTATTTTGTAGTTCTGTGCTTCTGACGTGGGAAGTTGCAAAAAGTAATTGACGTCGGCGCGCCTAGATGGTGCCTATATAGGTATTGTGAACGTCACGTCCTGCGCGGATGACACTAACCATGCCACGCGGAGCCGAACAATGCCACCTACTGACTCGCTGGGGTACTGCTCACGAAACATTTCCAGATCCAGTGTGACACCTGTAAATAATTCTGAGGTAAGAAATCTGCAGCTAGATAGTCTCTATCAGATAAGACGTTACTGAAGGTAAGAAACTTGTTCATTTCATTCACACTGCACCAGTAAATCCAAGACTCTGGTAACTCAGCTACTGAAATCTTGAGTATTGGTATCTGAAAGAGACACGTTAGTGACAGATTCCTTACCTTAGAATATCCCCAGGCGTCAGGCTGGATCCGGAAAGTTTTGCGTAGCAGTACCCTTGCGCGTTGGTAGGCGGCGTCGTGCGGCTCCGCGTCCGTCGCTCGGCGTCGTGATCGCCGGGATGACGTCGCGGGCAGTACTTAGGCGCCGCCCCTGCGCGCTGGCGTCAGTTCTTCTTTTTCCGCGCCAGCAAGCGCAGATCCGGGAAGAGCAGTGCCCTGGTCATTTTTTGACCATACTTTTTGGTGATTTTTCACTGTTTTTCCATCTTTCAAGGTGTCGTAGGGATGCCCGGCTTCAAGCGATGCGGCGCCTGTGCGCGGATGATGTCCGTCACCGACCCGCATTGGGAGTGTCTCTTCTGCCTCGGCCGAGGCCACGACACGGCGTCTTGTACCGACTGCCAGGCCCTCCACCCGAAAGCTTTGCGAGGCGGTCTCGAAAGCTCCTCGAGGCCCGGCATTCGGCTCCGCGGAAGCCCCGGTCGCGTGAGAGGTCCAGGGGTCGATCGCGGAGTCCACACCGGTCGTCGGCGTCGAAGTCTTCTTCGTCCGGTAAGTCGAAGCACAAAAAGTCCAAAAGCATCATCGCTCTAGGACTTCGCCTCGCCGGTCTCGCGACTCGGCTGAGGCCCCTCCCGGCACCGTCCCCGCGGCCCCGGACATGCCTGTGGAGTCGCCCCGCCATACCCGCCCTTCCCGGGTTCGGGGGCGGATCCGGCCAAAGCTACAGGAATTCCTGTCGGCCATGGCCCGCCTCTTCGGGCCTTCAGGCCCCTCCGGTGCGCCTTCGGGCCCCGCGGGCCTGATGGGGTTGCTCCGGCGTCGCCGGCGGCTCCGGCCCCGGCGTCGCCCGTGCCTCCAGCCTCGATCCCGGCTCCGGCTTCGGCCCCGGCCTCGATCCCGGCTCCACAACCCCCATCGACACCGGTCGACCCTAACGACACCTCCGCCGGCGCCCGATGTCTCCGGTGCCGTTCTCGGCGCCGCCCTGGGCTCCGGGCGGCGTCGTCCCCCTGTTCCTTCCGGCTCCGGACATGGATCCGGAGCGACGTCGCTCGACGCCGGCTCCGGCGCCGATGGGACCTTGGGTCCCAAATGTCCCTCCTCCTCCTTATTTTGAACCAGAGGAGGACCAGTTGGACTGGGAGGGGTCTGATGACCCTCTGACGCGACACTGTCAGTATGATGAGGACTGGACAGAGAGTCTAGGGAGGCCAGTGGTCTGGATACTTCCCCTGACACTGGCATGCTGTCTCCTCCCGTGGCTACGGAGGAGGGGGCCAATTTTGGTACGGTGTTGCGTAGGGCAGCTGGGGCCTTACGTCTCCAGCTCCCTACTTTGACGGTCAAGCCTAACATCTTGACAGAGGTGCTTCAGCCGGCAGCCTCCTCTGCGGAGACTGTGCTGCCGTTTAACGACGCCCTCACTGACGTTCTTTTGGGCGCCTGGTCCAAGCCCAACACAGGGGCTCCTGTGGATCGGAACGTGTCACGACGCCATCGCCCAGCTCCGGGCGACCCCTGTTTCTTTCTGTCCACCCCACTCCTGAGAGCTTGGTTGTCCAAGCCTCCGTTCCCAAACCGCCTTCCCTACCGCTCCTCCGGATAGGGAATCCAAACGCCTGGATCAGTTTGGGAAGAAAGGTTTTTCTTCCTCCAGTGCTGGCTTGCGGTCCGTTAACACCGCTTGTCTTTTGGGCCGATATACCCACTCCCTGTGGGATTCGGTGGCGGATGTTTTGCCCCAGTGCCCTGAGGAGGTCCAGGCACTGCTTTCCCGCGCCATTGCGGAAGGAAGGGATGCGGCCAAATACACTATCCGTTGTGGCCTTGACACCGCCGACTCGCTGGGCAGGTCTATTGCAACGACGGTGGCGCTCCGACGCCACGCCTGGCTGAGAACCACTGGTTTTTCAGGGGATGTCCAGAATACTCTCATGGACATGCCCTTTGATGGAGTCGGTCTTTTTGGGTCCAAAGCAGACCATGCGTTGGAGCGCTTTAAGGACTCACGGGCTACTGCCAAGTCCCTGGGCCTTTCTGCTACACGCCCTCCGCTGACTTCTGCTTTTCGCCCCTATCGTGGCCACGGTAGGGGCGCCCTTCACGTCAGCAGCCCAGCCACCGGCCCGCGCAGCAGGCGTCTACGCGTGGCCGAGGACGTGGATTCCGCCGTGGCGGATCGGGCAACCAGCGTGCGGGTCAGGCCACCACCTCCAACCCGTCCGCGGCCTCCAAGCCCTCCTAGTCCCTCCTTTCAGGTGCACGGCACGCCAGTAGGGGGCAGGGTCCGCCATCACCTTCCCCACTGGCGCACCATCACCTCGGACAGGTGGGTCTTGGACATTGTCCGAAGGGGCTACTCCCTCCCCTTCGAGACCACCCCCAGCCATGCCACCTCAATTCCGCCGCATGTCAGGGGATCACTTGGTGCTTCTACAGAAGGAAGTCACGGCCCTCTTGACCAAGAGGGCCATCGAGCATGTTCCGACCCCAGAAGTAGGGCGTGGTTGCTACTCCCACTACTTTCT
This sequence comes from Calotriton arnoldi, assembly GCA_963921515.1. NCBI lineage: Eukaryota > Metazoa > Chordata > Amphibia > Caudata > Salamandridae > Calotriton > Calotriton arnoldi. The sequence continues at coordinate 781,147 of CAWUFW010008625.1, read as the reverse complement.
GGTGCCCAAAAGGACAAGGAGGACATGCGTCCTATCTTGGACCTCCGGAACGTCAATCGCTTCCTCCGGAAGGAGAAGTTCAAGATGCTCACCCTAGCTCAGGTCTTGACTGCCCTCGACCCTGGAGACTGGTTGGTAGCGTTGGACTTGCAGGACGCATATTTCCACATCCCCGTCCTGCCGGCCCACCGGCGTTACCTTCGGTTCACGGTAGGCCCCGGGCATTTTCAGTTCACCGTGCTCCCCTTTGGCCTTACCAGTGCCCCTCGGGTGTTCACGAAAGTGATGGCGGTGGTCGCAGCTCATCTGCGCCGGGCAGGGGTTTCAGTCTTCCCCTACCTCGACGACTGGCTGCTGAAGGCGGGCTCGTCCCAGGCAGTCGTCTCCCACCTCCAGACTACGGCCGAACTCCTGCACTCGCTGGGGTTCTCCATCAATGTGCCGAAGTCGCATCTGATTCCTTCTCCACAGCTCCTTTTCATCGGAGCAGTTCTGGACACGACGCAGTTTCGGGCCTATCCTCCCGAACGGCGAGTCCGGGATATTCAGGCTATGATTCCGATCTTTCAGCCTTTATCCTGGGTTTCGGTGCGGATGACCCTGAGGCTGCTGGGCCTCATGGCCTCCTGCATCCTGCTGGTCAATCATGCCAGATGGCATATGCGGGCTCTGCAGTGGGACCTGAAGTTCCAGTGGGCGCAGCACCAGGGCAACCTGTCCGATCACGTCCAGATCTCGGAGGGGACTGCAAAACAGTTGCAGTGGTGGCTCTCGAACCGGCAATGGGTCATGGGCAGATCCCTCTCCCTTCCCCAGCCAGAGCACACAGTTGTGACGGACGCGTCCCTTCTGGGATGGGGCGGTCACATGGGAGAGGCGGAGATCAGAGGCCTCTGGTCTCCGGCGGAGTCCCGGCTCCATATCAACTTTCTGGAGCTCCGGGCGATCCGGCTTGCACTCAAGGCATTCCTTCCCTCTGTCAAAGGGAAGGTAGTGCAGGTGTTCACAGACAACACCACCGCCATGTGGTACTGCAACAAACAGGGCGGGGTGGGGTCTTGGACCCTTTGTCAGGAGGCTCTGCGCCTCTGGACATGGCTGGAACATCAGGGCATGTTCCTGATGGTTCAACACTTGGCAGGTTCCCTGAACGCCAGGGCGGACGAACTCAGCCGCAGGTGCATGATGGATCACGAATGGCGTCTTCACTCGGAAGTGGCGCAAGGACTCTTTCTACAATGGGGAGAGCCTTGGTTAGATCTATTCGCCACCGAAGAGAACGCGCAATGTCATCAGTTCTGCGCGTTGGAATTTCCAAGGCGGCACTCGCTCGGCGACGCTTTTCGTTGCGAGTGGAGTTGCGGTCTGTTGTACGCCTTTCCGCCTATACCACTTCTACCCAGAGTGTTGAAGAAGATTCGGCACGACCGGGCCCAAGTCATTCTTGTGGCTCCGGACTGGGCTCGAAGAGTTTGGTATCCCGAGCTACTCAATATGAGCATAGATCCCCGATCCGTCTGCCTCTTCGGGAGGATCTTCTGTCGCAGCAGCAGGGACGGTCCTCCACCCGAACCTGTCCAGTCTACACCTGCTTGCGTGGAGATTGAGCGGCGGCAGTTGATTCCTTTCGACTTGCCTCCCGAAGTTTGTGATGTGATTCTGGCAGCCAGGCGTCCCTCCACTAAGGTGGTATACGCCTGCAGGTGGAACAAATTTGTGGCATGGTGCACAGCAAAGGCTGTGAATCCCCTTTCTGCCCCTCTTTCTGAGGTCCTTCTGTTCCTTCTCTCTCTGGCCCAACAGGGTTCTGCCCTGGGTACCATCAAGGGTTATCTCTGTGCTATCTCGGCCTTCCTCAGGCTCCCTGATCAGCCCTCCCTTTTCAAGTCCCCTGTTGTTAACAGGTTTCTTAAAGGCATTACACACCTTTTCCCTCCTGTTCCGTTCGTGATGCCTCAGTGGGACTTGAACTTGGTTCTTACCTTTTTAATGTGCGCTCCCTTTGAGCCTCTGCATAACTGTCCTCTTCGTCTTTTGACTCTAAAGACAGCCTTTCTGGTGGCCATCACCTCCGCTCGGCGGGTGAGTGAGCTCCAGGCTTTATCTTGCAAACCTCCCTTTCTGTCTGTTCATCCAGACAAGGTTGTTCTTCGGACGCGTCCGTCCTTCTTGCCAAAGGTGGTTACTGCCTTTCACATTGGGCAGACCATCACTTTGCCTACCTTCTTTCCGCCTCCGCATCCTTCCAGAGAGGAAGAGAGGCTCCACCGTCTGGACCCAAAACGTGCGCTCTCCTTCTATATCGACCGCACAAAACACTTTCGGGTGGATGACCAGCTCTTGTTGGCTACGTGGGCGCCAAAAGGTCGGGCGGTGCACAAGCGAACCATCTCCCGCTGGGTTACCTTGTGCATCAAGACCTGCTATTCTTTGGCTAAGAAGGAGCCTCCTGTTGGGCTGCGTGCCCATTCCACCAGGGCAACAGCTGCTACCACGGCCTTGGGCCGCGGTGTTCCGCTGCCCGTTATTTGTCAGGCAGCTACGTGGGCCTCGCTGCACACGTTCTACGAAGCATTACTGCCTTGACAGTCAGGTCCGGAGGGACGGCTTCTTTGGCCGTTCTGTCCTCCAGGACTTCCTTGTCTGATCTTTGTTCGCAGACCCACCACCGGGGTTGGTATTGCTGGGGTATCTATTCTAAGGTAAGGAATCTGTCACTAACGTGTCTCTTTCAGATGCACAAGTTACTAACTTGTGTAACGATATATCTGTAAGAGACAGTAGTTAGTGACAGATTCCTACCGCCCACCCATCCTCCCCGTTCTGCGAACTGATTTCTAGGGTTAAGGACATCCCTTTCAGGGCCCTAGTATTTTCAGACACCTATGTCAGCTTCTTGCATGGCTCTGCGTTCCTGGCGCGGAAAGTCGTGTACAGAACTGACGTCAGCGCGCAGGGGCGGCGCCTAAGTACTGCCCGCGACGTCATCCCGGCGATCACGACGCCGGCGACGGACGCGGAGCCGCACGACGCCGCCTACCGACGCGCAAGGGTACTGCTACGCAAAACTTTCCGGATCCAGCCTGACGCCTGGGGATATTCTAAGGTAAGGAATCTGTCACTAACTACTGTCTCTTACAGATATATCGTTACACAAGTTAGTAACTTGTGCATTACGTTCTATAAGTATTGCTAAGCTAGGGCGGTGGAGTCTGCCTGGCCTCAAGATGGCCGCCTAGTAGGCGAGCTCCTTCGGCCGATTAAATAATAAGTTGCATAATCCTGTATCATTGTAATATTTGGAGCACTGCGGGGCATCCCACTTTACTTAGTGAGTGAGGGGTGTGTCGGCATAGCGGGTGATTCCCGACAAGAAACGGTGTTCTGGAGGCCATCGCCGATTGAGGTGTCATCGCTGGACCTACATCGGGAGTGCACGTGGCCTGTTGCTTCTTCGGACCTGCCTGAGCCGGTAACCTGCGGTGTGTCGCTTTGTGGGCAGACGGCACGTGTGCCTACCCCTTGGACAATTGGGGGTGTGCAGTTGCCCGATGCTTAATCTAGGGTCTTGTGCTTACCTGCTGCAGGGCTGCACGGATCGGAGTGGCTGCATCCGCCTGTTGCTCCCAGGGTTGCGTGGCGTGCTTGGGCAAGTCAGAGCCAGCAGCCCGGGGGGCAGTGGCAGGACTGTTATCCTGGCCTGTAGACACTGCTGGGCCTCCTGTGAATTTATTAGATTTGTGGCAGGGTGGCTGTGACTACCCTCCGGAACTTGCCTGCCTCAAGTGTGCTTCAATGGCCATGCTGAAATTGCGGCCTGGTTTGCGCTATGCGTAGGAGGTGATAAATGCCATTACTTACCTACTTCGGGGCAGTTGGAAACCTTTATAGCTGCGGGCCGATTCAGTATTTATTCCATCATCTTACTATTGGCGCTCAGTGAATCACCTTTCCTGTGCTTTCCAGTGATTTCCTGCATACATAACTAACATTGCACCGTGCGTGGGCCTGACTTAAGTTTGAAAAGTTAGACCTCACACAGAAAGGAGAGGGTTCGTTGCATTGCTGACTTACAATTTGCATCGTTGGTCACATTGTAGCCATGCAACGGAGCTCCGAGCCTTCATAAAGATAGCAACTATGTGGAAGACTGACGAGAATCAACCTAAATTGCAGTTCAAGCAACGTAAAAAGCCCAGGTTGCGCGACGACAACTTAATGGCATCCAAGACAGTCTCTGAGGCTAGTGGTCTTGAACTGGATAGCAATTTACGTCAAATTTTGGCAACAGTGCAGCTCAGTCTCAATAAAATTGAAGGGAAAATAGACGCTCTCTCCTGTAGAATGGACAGAATGTCTGATCGTATAGATAAACACGCAGAGTATCTAGATATGGTGGAGAGACGAGTATCTGAGGAAGAACAGACTAATAATGCTGCTACCCAAAAACAGATGGAGAAGACCCTGATGGTGTTGCAGGCCAGAGCGTAGGACTTGGAGGCCTGCTCCCGGTGGAACAATTTGCTCATTGTGGGATTGGCACAATCCACTAATGTTGGTAATTTGGAGTCCTTTGTAGAATGTCTGCTAGTTGAGCTGATGGGCCGTGAGACAATCTAAGATATGTTTGTGGTGGAAAAGGGCACACAGTTCTCTAGCGCCGCGCCCTGTACCTGGAGCCCGCCCCACCCTATTATAGCACAGCTATTATACTATAGCGATCGCGATGCAGTGTTGCGCCACGCTAGAGAATTACGGACACTCCACTATGAGGGTACTGAACTCTCCATATGTCCGGACTTTACTACACATGTGCAGGAGGCACGGAGAAGATTACTCCCGGTTAAGCGCAAGCTGCAGGAATTTAAACTTGACTAAGCAATGCTGTATCCTACGCGTTTGAGGGTGACTGTGAAGGGTAAGACTAAGGTTTTCAATGATCCCAAGTAACTACAGCACTTCCTTAAGCGATATGAATCCTCTACAGGGCTCTCAAAATCCACTTGCCCCCATGCATTTGCGAGTCCGATTCAGTAAGGACGAGCTATTTTTAGGTCTTACTCGCCCTATCTGGCCAGTAGGAAGAAGACAAACTGACACTTGACCTCTGCCTCTGAAAGCAGAGCAAATGTGACAAGATAGCAAAATTTAAAGGCATCTTTATTGCTCACAAAGTGAATGAGCAATAAAAATGCTTTTAAATCTTGGTAACTTGTCACTTTTGCTCAGCTTTCAGAGGCAGAGGTCAAGTGCATTTCAGTTAGGTCAAGTAGATGTTTCACGTTACTAGACCTGCAGGTCTAGTGAAATTTTTATGATTTTTCGAGCCCTGCTCTACACCGGATCCCGACAAGTCGGGCGTGCAGATGACGATCAGGCCTCTTCTCATGAACTTGATGAACAGGCTTGAGTTTTGTTTATATTGTTTTTTGTCTTGAACTATTAAGTTGAATTCATGACATGTCGTAGAATTCCTCATGCTCACTAATGCTCATCTACATCAATTGCGACGCTATCATGTTATGTTCCTATTGCAATGTGCAGAATATAAAGATGTGTGCATTTGTTAGATAGAGGACTCTGGGAGAGGCTCTAATGATATTATTTATGCCTCCAGATACTGTGTATTATGTTTGTATATAACATCTGCTGTGCTGCTCAAAGATTACTGCTATGTCCTGCTATTTAGCTCACCTCATTATGTCGTTCATTTTTATTCGTACTGTATGAGATAGAAATTGTTACTGCACCGGCCCTCCTGTGACATTTGTCTCCATTTGTATACTACTCCTTTCTCTTCAGGGTATAGTAGGTTCTGGGAGGGTTAAGGGTGGGAACTGTAATTCCCTGTCGAACGTTGAGGGACATGGCGGGGGTGGGGTTCGCAGCACTTAAATATTTGTTTTCGCATGAAAAAGTGAACACTATTTTATATAGGGAGTTATCTTTTTTGGTTGCTTATAAGTTGGCCTGATGATGTCGGGTTATATGGTACACAAGGTTACCCTGTTCAGATAGATGAAGTTGAATTTCCTAACTTGAACAGTTAGGGGTTTGAATGACTGTCGAAAGATTCGTTCGGTGGTATCAAATTGATGTAGCCATACTTCAGGAGACACATTTGGCCCCTGGCACCGGACTCCTCACGCTACGACGTATGCGTGGTGAACATTGCGCTTGGGGTTTTAATATGGGCGCAAAGGGGTGCAGGGATTTAGGTACAAGAAGTGCTTACGGACTGCGGAGGACTCTATGTGGTGCTGCATTGTCGTAAACCACATTAGGACGTATTTCTGGTGGGTCTATACGGACCCAATTATGGCGATCCCCAATTCTATTACTTATTACATGCTAAACTCACTGCATACTGCGCTTTATCACAGATATGGGGTGGTGACTTTAATTGCATCCAAAATCTTGATCTGGCCAGTTCCCAAGGCCCTCAGCGGGGGCTCGTGCTATCGCCGCGATAGCCAGGGAGTGCGGCTTGGTGAATGTATGGCGCTTTCGTTCCCCACGGGGCAGGGACTATACTCATTATTCCATTGTTCATGGCATACACACACACATTGATTATTGGCTGGTTTCCTGCAGTCTGTTTGAGATGCATCAATGTGATCATTTTATCTCGTACATACTACGATCACTCACCAGTTCTATTGGTTATAGGCCTGGAGGGATCGCGCTCGCGTACTTTTTCCTGGCACTTTCCACAATATTTTTTGCTTGATGCTGTGTTTCAAGAAGAATTGGCACAAGTGATTGATTAATTTTTTAGAACCAATTTAGGGTCTGTTGCAGAATTTGCCACTATCTGGGAGACCTTTAAGTTTATATTCGTGGTGTTACTATATCGAAACATGCAAGGATGCTCCTTTGTATTAGAGATCGCCTGCACAGGTTGGAAAATGACTTGGCAGACCAAGAACATGCTCGTAAGAAAACAGCGGCACAGGATTTGTTGGCACAAATCAGAGTTAATTGGATGAATATAAAGAGCTGGCACAAATCGAGATAAACCATTTAGGCAAATATGCTACGGCTAGACCTAACCGTGAAGACTCAAGTGCTAACCATGCTGGACGAGAGGGGGGACTCTGTGCACAGTGCCGTACAGATAGTAGAGATTTCGAAACTATTACACTGATTTGTACACATTGCGCATTAATTTCGATGAGCAGGCCACTGTAGCTGCTTTGAAGGATATGCCCAGTGGCAAGGCACTGGGCTCTGATGGCCTAACAGTTGCCTATTAGAAGGCATATCAGGATAAACATATTCCTCACTTGGTTAATCTCTTTGAGGAGATGGTGCGCAGTGGCATTAGCCACAGACTATGCGTGAGACGTTATTGATTACGCTGTTAAAACCTGGTAAGTCAGCTGAAGATTGTTCTTCTTACCTTCTGTTGTCGCTCTTAAATACTGATGCAAATTGTTTGCAAAGGTTCTAGCCAGTTGGCTGGCACCTCTATTCCCTGGTATTGAGTCCTGAACAGGTCCGGCTTTATATCCGGGCGCTCTCTTGCATACAATCTTCGTACCCTCTTTGGTGCTATTTCCCAGTTTGATCCTGGTGTATGTGCTGTAGCTATTTTATTTAGATGCTGAAAAAGCATTTGGTTCTGTTGAGTGGGAGTCTGTTTTGCGTCGCATGGGAATTGGTGACATTTTTTTATTGATTCGATTCCTTTATAAAGACCCAACAGCCCATGTGAAGGTTAATGGCTTTGTATCTGCCCCAATAACTATTACTAGAGGCACGCTGCAGGGTTCTGCTGTCACCATTGCTGTATGCTTTGGTGGCAGAACCCCTAGCTTGTGCATTGCGGAATATCATGCCCACAGAGGCATTTAATTTTTGAAATGCAATTTAATAATTTCTGCGTATGCCGATGACACGTTATTGTATGTTCGCGACCCTGACAGGAATTTCTTTCCTGTTCTTTAGGGAGGTAGTATGCTTTGGTAGTCATTAAGGATTACCTATAAATTGGGACAAATCTCTTATGTTTCCTCTTACTGATAGTACGACACCTGTAACAGATGAGCTTCCTCTTAAATGGACCACTGACCCGATATGTTACCTGGGTATAATGATTCACACCGATCCAGAAGTAGTATTACGGGAGAATTCTGGAAAATCGATTCATCGCCTCACTGAGGCAGTAGACCGTTGGATACTCCTTCCGCTTTCACTTATTGTATGTATAGCTAGCATGAAAATGGTTGTACTTCCACAATTTCAGTTTTTATTTTTCGAATATCCCAATTTTATTAACGGGTGCACTGTTCAGGACCTTGTTCTCCTTGATGTTACATTTTGCGTGGGCTGGCAAACAGCCTCGAGTGCAGTGGACTACACTTACTCTCCCTTATTCGGTAGGGGGCCTTAATGCTCCTGATTTTGAAGCATACTACAGAGCAGCAAAGACTATGTTTTCGTATTTTTTGTTACATGCCCAGGCTGAATTACCACGTGTGTCTAGAACGCAATTGAGTATCTCCTTTGTCTCGATCTCCTTTTTTGTTTAGTAAACCAGTTCGCCATTTCCATGTGATAGACCCTGTGGGCACCACAAGATATTTTTTTCATAAATCAATAGATAAGTAACAAATGACTGGTTTATTCCCCAAGATTGCCGTTGGAATGATGTGAGTGGTTTCCATTGGGTAAGGAGCGTGCCGTAGTAGACGCCCTGCGCGCCTTGGGGATACAGTGTATGGTTGATTTCTTTGATGGAAAGGTGCTTAGCAGCTGGGAACATGTCAAAGCACAGGCCGAAATGCCTACGTTGTTAATGCAATTTCATTATACCCGCCATGCATGGCGAACATTTTTGGATAGTGAAATGTCTGAGCCTCCCGAAAGTTCTACTATTACTTATTTGCTGCAAACACAGACACCTAGACGTGCAATTTCGGTACTGTATGTGCTTGCACAGGAGGTTAGGCGTCCAAGGACATCTAAGGCATGTACTGAATGGCAGACCGACCTCGCTGTGGAAATTACTGAGAGGCAGTGGGATTATTGCGGCTCGGTGATCCGTACTGTTTTCCTGAATGGTCGCCATTGATTAATACATTTAAATTTCTTAATCGTGTATATTATACTCTTGATTCAGCTGTACCAATATGGCTTGAGAGAGGATTCTCGATATCCTCGATGTGGCGTGGAAGATGCCGATTTTGCTCACATGGCACGGTATTGTGTGGTTGTGCACCTTTTTTGGGAGCAGTATTTAAAGTCCTGGGAGATATCACAGGTGAGGTATGGGCTTGTTCTCCTTTGCTGGCACTGCTAGACTATGACTGTTATGTTCCGAAGTCCTATCGAAAATTAGTGGCGCAGAGATGCAATGCGCTGGATGAAGGGACCTTTACCAACAGTAGCCGAGTGGCTCGCCGATGTGGCATACTGCAACACACACTGATGATTATCATTCCCTTATGCCGCCTCGTAGTCCCTCAAGAGACATTGGGCCCCATATCGGACATATTTGCTCAGTGTGGGCTCTAATACTGTAGGGGAGGGGACTCTGGAAGATGCTATATGACTGTATTACATTTGACGTAACTCAAATTTCCTTCTTCTGTAGTGTATTGGGGATATGGAAGATATTGCCTTGTCTGGGTAATGGGGGCGACTTTTGCTATATGTGTTCCTGGTATCATGTGCGCTATTGTGATTTGCTGGCGTCAATTGTTTTTATTGAATATCTGCTTCAGAATAATTGTATCATATATATTGTTTTGCAATCTGTTCATAATGCCCCCTTCATTTTTCTGTTTACTATGCAACACGTCTTCTGGCCAATACGAATTGTACATTTGTTTCTTTTCCCCCGCTCACTGCCTATTTGAAATGATGTTATGTATGTCCTATGCATTCGTCCTATATTTCCCGTGAATATTATGTGATGCTGCATTGTTAATGTGGGTAAAAGGAAAATAACGTTTTTAAAAAAGTATTGCAAAGCTAATCTGTTGCATTTTTTTTCAGGATTCACAATGCACTTAAAGGAATTCCAGATGACCGAGATGGATTATTTGATACAATTCAGCGTTCTAAAAACCACTATCAGAAAAGAGCATACCAGTGTATAAAATGCATGGTAGCATTGTTTAGCAACTGTCCAGTAGCCTACCAAATTTTGCAGGTGATTTTTTTTAATTTTTGTTTTTAGCCACTGTTAAGTTACTTATAGTATTATCTCAAAATTGTTTCTTTTCTGTTTGTTACTGTGACTACTCTCTAAGCAAAGTACCTTCATTTAAGTTCGCATTGCAGAGAAGTACCTGCAGCCCTTAATCAAGAAACAACAAATGATATGGGACTGAGGGAACTATGTGATTGCTTGTTACTTCATTCCAGATAAAAAAAGATTTGCCATTATAGAAGCCTTTTCAGATTTTCTCAGTTACCCCGTTCTGTCAAAATACAGCCATAATACTTTGCTGAGTGATTTTAAGATCTGATTGGGTGGATGTATGATTTGGTAACCCTTGCATGGCTATTTATAATTAGCTGATACACTAGATCTGTGAAAACAAAGGTTTAAGTGGAGTATTGTTTGCTTTGTTATGCGTCTTTGGATCGGGAGGGGATGGGCACTGTACATGGAACCAAAGTAAGAGAATTGAGACCTGAGCAAATCAGAAATCCCAGTCCTTCCCCAAAACAATAACATTGTCCAAAGTCCCCAGTGTTTGAGGATGGTCTGTATTCCGCGTTGAATGGTATTCTCAGCCTCCAGAAAAAGCATAACTTTTTTGTTTTGTTGGCCATACCCGACCTACAACTGAAGGGCACGTGTGGCAATACCATTTAAACCTTAAGTTGTTGTGTGTTTTCAGTTGATCATGACATCAAGACCGGGCCCAGAGCAATTGAAATGGAAGAAAAGTATACTTAACGTAAAACACAGTTCAAAAGGTTCACGGCTAGGTCAGTTGTCAGCACATTTGTGAAGGAAGTATAGCAACTGGAAAAACTCCACTCAAGGACGTAGAACATGCATGGTGCCAAGGACCAAGGCTAGTTGTGATAACGTAATATAGCATACATGACAGCCAACTTGGCTAACAAGGGTACTTCTTTTTCTCCGTCTTGTAGCTCATCAATGATGCTAAATGGCTTTTCCAGACATTCCAAGAAACTGACTAACCTCAGAGCTTCTAAAGTAAACTTAACCACCATATCATAAAAGTGGACTGAGTTCCTTAACATTTTACCACTGGAAGTCTATACTTTTAAGTTAAAATCTTTCAGCGTAAACCTCAATCTGTCAGATTCTGCTTTATAGCAAAGGATTAACATAGAATACCTCCCCAAAATGAACCTCCCCCTGAAAGGCTTTGGCATTGGCATTTTTGGGAAAATAACACATTATGAAATTCACATCTTGCGAAGTCTGTTGAACTGCTCCCTCCACTGTGTCTCCATCTAGTACCCCCTTGTTCTATCAAGGCCCTTTCAATCTCCTCAAACAAGTCACACTTTTATACTTTTGATATAGACAGCAAAGACTCAAACTTCATATTTTCTGAAACAGTTACTCTTTTCCTACCTTATCATGTGCTACATTTTCCACACTCAGTATTGCCTAGATTTTCAATGCCGCATATCCAGCCACCTCAGCTCGAACCACAGTGTAAGAACGACTTGCATATGATGCATCTTTCTAAATGCAGATTATTCACCTTATGAATATTCCTACAGGCACCAGACTGGATCTGGAAACTCCAAAGCGGTACGGCTGCACACTGATAAGTGGCACTGTGCGGCACTCCGCTACAGTGGCTTTTGACACAACAACCTACGCCTAAGAGCTTGGCAGTCCAGGCATCCACCAGCAGAGTCAGGCCTAACGCCTTTCTCCGGTCGAGTCGAAGCCATTCTCCAATCCCACTAGGGCGCAGTCATTAACCAATCCTTCAGACTGGATACCTCTTGCCCTTACCCCACATCAGAGCTCCTCTTTGAATCATATTCCAACAATGACTACGATGAAGGTGACAAATTCACCCCTCAATATGATGAGGACAATTGGTATGCCAAACCCCAGGATGCCAGTGTTCTTGACACCTTCCCTGGCACTGTACTTCTCTCCCCCTGACCCTGCCACTAAAGAGAGTGCCTCTTTTGTTATAGTCATGAGACAGGCTGCAGAGTTCCTTGACGTGTAGCTCCCTACAATAGAGGTCAAAACTAAAGTCTTGATGGATGTTCTTCAACCTGGCCAAACATCTACTGAACTTCTCTTGCCATTCAGTGAGAACTTAACAGATACTTTCTCAGGCACTTGGGCACAGCCATGCTTTGGGCCACCAGTTAACAGACAGTTGGCTTGTCGCCATAGACTGGCACCAGGTGAGCTGACACCTTTGCATTAAGGAGGGGTGAAGGATTCCTAATTTTCTCCTATCACTACCATCCTTCACGTTTTTAACCCTAGCCGGGTAGCCAAGGAATAAAATTGGAATCAGGGGCACATTTCGAGCTAGTTTTAATCTTCACTGACTGCACTTTCTTTGGTGATCCCAAAACTCTGTTTGTGTTGTCTCCCCTTCCCTTTTGCTCCACCCCAGGCATTGGTCTGCACAGGGGTGTCAGTTAGCAAGCCCGATGATGAAGCATGCCACAAATTTGTGAGTGAGGGCAGTTTTTACTCACTGAGCACATGCCACCTCCAGTATACACTTTCCTACCTCCTTTTGTGTGTAAGAGCTTGACTTTCTGCCGCAACACCCTTTGCCTGAGAGCTTGGCAGTCCAGACATTCACCAGCAGAGTCTAGGTTAACTCCTTTCCCAATTTCCCAACTTTTGACAAGCGCATGTTTTCATCGGCTAGTCTTACTTTGTGCTCAGTTGATGCCAGCTGCCTTCTAGGCTGCTTCAGTCATGCCTTATAGGATGTGTTTGGTCAAATGCTGCTCGCGTTTCCAGGGACCTATGGGCGTTTTTAGCCCAAACCATAAAAAACTGCTAGGATTGGCAAAATTTGTTATGCAGTCTGGCATCAAAACAACTGACTGCTTGGATCAAGCAATGGGCACGAATGTTATGCTTCAGCGCCATGCATGGATGAGGTCTGCGGGCTTTTCTAGGAATATTAAGGCATCTTTGATGGACATGCCATTTGATGGCTCTTGCCTTTTTGGTGAGAAAGCAGACTGTCCTGGAATGCTTTAAGCAGAGTCTTGCCACAGCATATTCCTTGAGGCTGTCTGCCCCTTCCAGACCATTTCTGCAGCTGTTTCGCCCCTTTTGTGGCTATGCTAGGGGTTTTCAATCCCGCCGAGCGCAGACTCCGCCTCCGGTACAACAGTGCTGATCCTTTTTGAGGCAGCAGCACCAAGAGAAATGTTCAAGGCATCAGGAACAATGTGAAGGTCAGTCGCCTGCCCTTTCAGCAAACACCACTGCAAAAGTGCTTTAGTGTGTGCATTTTGACACACACCCTGTAGGAGGCAGGATCAGACATTTTCTCCAAGGGTGATAAGACATACTTTTGAACTCATGCCTCAACATTGGCAAACAGGGCTATACCCTTCCATTCCTTTTCACCCACCACACTTTCCTCCACCTTCAGCTTGGCTGACAGAGGGACAGCTGTCTGTTTTGCAGCAAAGTACAGACACTTTTGCCAACGGGGCCATAAAGAGGATTCCGGCCTTAGAAGTAGGATTTGGGTGTTACTCTAGCTACTTCCTTATGCTGAAGAGAACAGAAGCCTTCGTTCTTCTTTTAGATTTCCTCCCTCTCAACGCCTTCCTGTGTAAGACAAGTTCAAGATGCTCATGCTGGCCCAGGTCTTGTCTGTCTTGGGTTCCAGAGACTGGCAGCTGACCCACAGGCGTTATCTGCTGTTCACAGTGGGCCAGGATCATTTTCAGTTTGTGGTTCTCTCCTATAGCCTTACCAGTGCTCCTCAGATGCTCCCAGCTGGGATGGCAGGGGACACAGCACACCCTTGAAGGTCGGGTGTAGCAGTCTTCCGGTACCTTGACGACTGGCTTGCTTATCCATGATAGTCGTAGACCACCATCTGAAAGAGACACGTTAGTGACAGATTCCTTACCTTAGAATATCCCCAGGCGTCAGGCTGGATCCGGAAAGTTTTTGCGTAGCAGTACCCTTGCGCGTCGGTAGGCGGCGGCGTGCGGCTCCGTCGTCGGCGTCGGGATCGCCGGGATGACGTCGCGGGCAGTACTTAGACGCCGCCCCTGCGCGCTGACGTCCGTTCTTCTTTTTCCACGCCAGTAAGCGCAGATCCGGGAAGAGCAGTGTCCTAGTCATTTTTTGACTATCTTTTTAGTGATTTTTCATTGTTTTTCTCCACGAGTCTCTCGACTCCGTAGGTGTCGGTAGGGATGCCCGGCTTCAAGCCCTGCGACGTCTGTGGTCGTATGATGTCGATCACAGACCCGCATTTAGAGTGTCTCTACTGTCTCGGCCACGACACGAAGTCGTGCCCCGACTGCCGGGCCTTGCACCCGAAGGCTTTGCGAGAGCGGTCTCGAAAGCTCCTCGAGGTCCGGCAGTCTGCTCCGCGCCACACCAAGCCCCGGTCACGTGAGAGGTCGAGGGGCCGGTCGCGGAGTCCTCATCGGTCGTCGGGGTGCAAGTCTTCGCACTCCTCCGGTAAGTCGAAGCATAAAAAGTCTAAGAAGCGTCATCGCTCCACGACTTCGCCTCGCCGGTCTCGCGACTCGGCTAAGGCTCCTGTCGGCACCGTCCCCGCGGCTCCGGGAGTGCCTGTGGAGCCGCCCCCGCATTACCCGTCCTTCCCGGGTTCGGGGCGACTCCGGCCGGGATACAGGAATTCCTGTCGGCCATGGCCCGCCTCTTCGGGCCTCAAGGTCCCCCCGGTGCGCCTTCGGGCCCCGCGGGCCCTGAGGGGGTTTCCCCGGCGCCTCCGACGACTCCGGTCCCGGCGCCGCCTGTCACACCAGCCTCGGTCCCGGCTTCGGCCCCGGCCTCGATCCCGGCTCCGGCTTCGGCCCCAATCCCGGCTCCGGTGCTGCCGCAACCCCCATCGACGCTGGTTGACCTAACTACACCTCCGCCGGCGCTGATGTCTCCGGTGCCGTTTCCGACGCCGCCCGGGGCTCCGGGCGGCGTCGTTCCCCGGTTCTCTCCGGAACCGGACACAGCGCCGGATCAGCGTCGCTCGCCGCCGACGCCGTTGAGACCTTGGGTCCCGCGTGTCCCTCCTTCTCCTTATTTTGAACCTGAGGAGGACGAAGAGGACTGGGAGGGGTCGGAGGACCCTCTCACACAGCAGTGTGAGTACGAACAGGACTGGGCTGAGGAACTTAAGGATGCCAGTGGGCTGGACACCTCCCCTGACCCTGGCATGCTGTCTCCTCCTTCCGTGGCAACGGAGGAGGGAGCAAATTTTGCAACGGTGTTGCGTAGAGCAGCTGGGGCCTTACACCTCCAATTGCCTACAGTGGCCGTCAGGACTAACCTCCTGACGGAAGTGCTTCAGCCGGCGGCTACCTCCTCGGAGCCACTGCTACCGTTTAATGACGCACTTTCTGACGTTCTTTTGGGCACCTGGTCCAAGCCCGCCACAGGGGCTCCTGTGGATAGGAACGTGGCCCGACGCCATCGCCCCGCTCCGGGCAACCCCCTGTTCCTCTCCCAACACCCCACTCCTGAGAGCTTGGTTGTCCAAGCCTCTGCTTCCCAAACCGCCTTCCCTACCGCTCCTCCGGATAGGGAATCCAAACGCCTGGATCAATTTGGGAAGAAAGTCTTTTCTTCCTCCAGTGCTGGCTTGCGGTCTGTCAACACCGCTTGCCTTTTGGGCCGATATTCCCACTCTCTGTGGGACTCGGTGGCGCAAGCTTTGCCCCAGTGTCCTGAGGAGGTCCAGACACTGCTTTCCCGCGCCATTGCAGAAGGAAGAGATGCGGCTAAATTCACCATTCGATGTGGCCTTGATACCGCCGACTCGCTGGGTAGATCAATTGCAACGACAGTGGCGCTGCGCCGTCACGCCTGGCTGAGAACCACTGGTTTCTCGGGTGATGTCCAGAACACAATTATGGACATGCCCTTTGATGGGGTCGGTCTTTTTGGGAACAAGGCAGACCATGCGCTGGAGCGTTTTAAGGACTCACGGGCTACGGCCAAGTCCCTGGGCCTTTCTGCTGTACGCGCTCCGCAGCCATCTGCTTTTCGCCCCTTTTGTGGCCACGGAAGGGGCGCCCAGTCACGTCCGCTGCCCAGCCACCGGCCCGCGCAGCAAGCGTCTTCGCGTGGCCGAGGACGTGGCTCCCGCCGTGGCGGGTCAGGCAACCAGCGTGCGGGTCAGGCCACCAACCCCGTCCGCGGCCTCCAAGCCCTCCTAGTCCTTCCTTTCAGGTGCACAGCACGCCAGTAGGGGGCAGGGTCCGCCATCACCTTCACCACTGGCGTGCCATCACCTCGGACAGGTGGGTCTTGGACATTGTCCGAAGGGGCTACTCCCTCCCCTTCGAGACCCCCCCCCAGCCATGCCACCTCAATTCCACTGCATGTCAGGGGATCACTTGGTGCTTCTCCAGAAGGAAGTTTGGGCCCTCTTGGCCAAGAGGGCCATCGAGCGCGTTCCGACCCCAGAAGTAGGACGTGGTTGCTACTCCCACTACTTTCTGGTGCCCAAAAAGGACCTGGAGGACATGCGTCCTATCTTGGACCTCCGGAACGTCAATCGCTTGCTCCGGAAGGAGAAGTTCAAGATGCTCACCTTAGCTCAGGTCTTGACTGCCCTCGACCCTGGAGACTGGATGGTAGCGTTGGACTTGCAGGACGCTTATTTCCACATCCCCGTCCTGCCGGCCCACCGGCGTTACCTGCGGTTCATGGTGGGCCTCGAGCATTTTCAATTCACCGTGCTCCCCTTTGGCCTCACAAGTGCCCCTCGGGTGTTCACGAAAGTTATGGCGGTGGTCGCAGCTCATCTGCGCCGGGCAGGGGTTCCAGTCTTCCCCTACCTCGAAGACTGGCTGCTGAAGGCGGGCTCGTCCCAGGCATTCGTCTCCCACCTCCAGACTACGGCCGAACTCCTGCACTCGCTGGGGTTCTCCATCAATGTGCCGAAGTCGCACCTGATTCCTTCTCCACAGCTCCTTTTCATCGGAGCAGTTCTGGACACGACGCAGTTTCGGGCCTATCCTCCCGAACGGCGAGTCCGGGATATTCAGGCTATGATTCCGATCTTTCAGCCTCTATCCTGGGTTTCGGTACGGATGACCCTGAGGCTGCTGGGCCTCATGGCCTCCTGCATCCTGCTGGTCGATCATGCCAGATGGCATATGCGGGCTCTGCAGTGGGACCTGAAGTTCCAGTGGGCGCAGCACCAGGGCAACCTGTCCGATCACGTCCAGATCTCGGAGGGGACTGCAAAACAGTTGCAGTGGTGGCTCTCGAACCGGCAATGGGTCATGGGCAGATCCCTCTCCCTTCCCCAGCCAGAGCACACAGTCGTGACGGACGCGTCCCTTCTGGGATGGGGCGGTCACATGGGAGAGGCGGAGATCAGAGGCCTCTGGTCTCCGGCGTAGTCCCGGCTCCATATCAACCTTCTGGAGCTCCGGGCGATCCGACTTGCACTCAAGGCATTCCTTCCCTCTGTCAAAGGGAAAGTAGTGCAGGTGTTCACAGACAACACCACCGCCATGTGGTACTGCAACAAACAAGGCGGGGTGGGGTCGTGGACCCTATGTCAGGAGGCTCTGCGCCTCTGGACATGGCTGGAACATCAGGGCATATTCCTGATGGTTCAACACCTGGCAGGTTCCCTGAACGCCAGGGCGGACGAACTCAGCCGCAGGTGCATGATGGATCACGAATGGCGTCTTCACTCGGAAGTGGCGCAAGGACTCTTTCTACAGTGGGGAGAGCCTTGGTTAGATCTATTCGCCACCGAAGAGAACGCGCAATGTCATCAGTTCTGCGCGTTGGAATTTCCAAGGCGGCACTCGCTCGGCGACGCTTTTCGTCGCGAGTGGAGTTGCGGTCTGTTGTACGCTTTTCCGCCTATACCACTTCTACCCAGAGTGTTGAAGAAGATTCGGCGCGACCGGGCCCAAGTCATCCTTGTGGCTCCGGACTGGGCTCGAAGAGTTTGGTATCCCGAGCTACTCAGTATGAGCGTCGATCCCCCGATCCGTCTGCCTCTTCGGGAGGATCTTCTGTCGCAGCAGCAGGGACGGTCCTCCACCCGAACCTGTCCAGTCTCCACCTGCTTGCGTGGAGATTGAGCAGCGGCAGTTGATTCCTTTCGACTTGCCTCCCGAAGTTTGTGATGTGATTCTGGCAGCCAGACGTCCCTCCACTAAGGTGGTATACGCCTGCAGGTGGAACAAGTTTGTGGCATGGTGCACAGCAAAGGCTGTGAATCCCCTCTCTGCCCCTCTTTCTGAGGTTCTTCTGTTCCTTCTTTCTCTGGCCCAACAGGGTTCTGCCCTGGGTACCATCAAGGGCTATCTTTGTGCAATCTCGGCCTTCCTCCGTCTCCCTGATCAGCCCTCTCTTTTTAAGTCCCCTGTTGTTAACAGGTTTCTAAAAGGCATTACACACCTCTTCCCTCCTGTTCCGTTTGTCATGCCTCAGTGGGACTTAAACTTGGTTCTTACCTTTTTAATGTGCGCTCCCTTTGAGCCTCTACATAACTGTCCTCTTCGTCTTCTTACTTTGAAGACAGCCTTTCTGGTGGCCATCACCTCCGCTCGGCGGGTGAGTGAGCTCCAGGCTCTATCATGCAAACCTCCTTTTCTGTCTGTCCATCCAGACAAGGTTGTTCTTAGGACGCGTCAGTCCTTCTTGCCAAAGGTGGTTACTTCCTTCCACATTGGGCAGACCATCACTTTGCCCACCTTCTTTCCGCCTCTGCATCCTTCCAGAGAGGAAGAGAGGCTCCACCGTCTGGACCCAAAACGGGCGCTTTCCTTTTATGTCAACCGCACACAACACTTCCGGGTGGATGACCAGCCCTTTGTTGGCTAAATGGGGGCGCCAAAAAAGGTCGGGCGGTGCACAAGAGAACCATCTCCCGCTGGGTCACCTTGTGTATCAAAGCCTGCTATTCTTTGGCTAAGAAGGAGCCTCCTGTTGGGCTGCTTGCCCATTCCACCAGGGCAACGGCTGCTACCACGGCTTTAGGCCGCGGTGTTCCGCTGCAAGATATATGTCAGGCAGCTACGTGGGCCTCGCTGCACTAGTTTACCAAGCATTACTGCCTTGACAGCCAGGTCCGGAGGGACGGCTTCTTTGGCCGTTGTGTCCTCCGGGACTTCCTTGTCTGATCTTTGTTCGCAGACCCACCACCGAGGTTGGTATTGCTGGGGTATCTATTCTAAGGTAAGGAATCTGTCACTAACGTGTCTCTTTCAGATGCACAAGTTACTAACTTGTGTAACGATATATCTGTAAGAGACAGTAGTTAGTGACAGATTCCTACCGCCCCCCATCCTCCCCGTTCTGCGAACTGATTTCTAGGGTTAAGGACATCCCTTTCAGGGCCCTAGTATTTTCAGACACCTATGTCAGCTTCTTGCATGGCTCTGCATTCCTGGCGCGGAAAGTCATGTACAGAACTGACGTCAGCGCGCAGGGGCGGCGTCTAAGTACTGCCCGCGGCGTCATCCCGGCGATGCCGACGACGGACGCGGAGCCGCACGACGCCGCCTACCGACGCGCAAGGGTACTGCTACGCAAAAACTTTCCGGATCCAGCCTGACGCCTGGGGATATTCTAAGGTAAGGAATCTGTCACTAACTTCTGTCTCTTACAGATATATCGTTACACAAGTTAGTAACTTGTGCGTTGGGTATAGATTCCTTACCTTAGAATTACCCCCAGGCGTCAGACTAGATCCGGAAAGTTTTTTCGTCAGCAGTACCTCTGCGTGTCGGAAGGTGGCGTCGGTCGGCTCCGCGTCAGTCGTGGTCGCCGGGATGACGTCGCGGCAGCTACTTAGACGCCGCCCTCGCGCGCTGACGTCAGTTCTTTCTTTTTCTGCACCAGCCAGCGCAGATCCGGGAAGAGCGGTACCTCAGTCAATTTTTGACTAACTTTTTCTCGACTTTTGTCGACTTCTTTTTCGAGTCTTCGACTCCGAAGGTGCACGAGGGATGCCCGGTTTCAAGGCCTGCGGTTCCTGTCATTGCATGATGTCGGTGACGGATCCGCACCGCATGTGTCTTTTTTGCCTGGAGCCCGACCACGACCCCAAGTCGTGCTCCGACTGCCGGTCGATGGCGCCGAAGGCTTTCCGGGAGCGGTCCCAAAAGCTGCTTGAGCACCGGCAGTCGGCTCCGCGCCGTTTGATGTCCCGGTCGAGAGGGAGGTCGAGGGACCGGTCGTGGAGCCACCACCATTCCGGTTCGAAGTCTTCGCCCTCGGGGTCGGCTAAGTTGAAGCATAAGAAGAAGTCGAAGAAGCATCGTCGCTCTTCGACTTCTCCTCGTCGGTCGGCCGATCCGACGAGGCACGCGGGTGGTGCCCCTCCCGCGGCTCCATGCGCGGAGCCCGAAGAGTCGACTCCGCGTTTCCCTCCCTTTCCGGGACCCGGAGCGACTCCCGCCCAGCTTCGTACGTTCTACGAGGCGATGCATGCCATCTTTGGGCGGACCGACCCGCTGGCGCGCCTTCGGGCCCCGCGGACTGGGTTGGGGGGCCTAGGCCTTCTCTGCCGGCGGCTCCGGCCCCGGCGCCGCAGGCCCCCCTTGGATCCAGGCCTGGATCCGGATCGGCACCGGTTGACCTCGTTACGCCTCCACCGGTGCCGCTTCCGACGGCACCGCTACCGCGTTCGACGCCGGTTGGCCCCCCCCCCGGCCAGTGTCGACCCCGGCCTCCATCCCGATGTGGACACGGAGCCGGACCGGCGTCGAGAGGGGTTTTTGTGCCCCTGTTCACTCTTGGGGCCCTTTTTCAACCTGAGTGGCAACCAGAGGATGAGGAGGAGGACTGGGAGGGGTCAGGTGACCCTCTGACTGACCAGTTGGACAGTGAACAGGATTGGAGAGAGGAACTGGGGGATGCCAGTGGTCTCGACACCTCCCCTGACCTTGGCATGTTGTCTCCTCCTACCGTGGCTACGGAGGAGGGAGCGTCGTACGCAGTGGTGTTGCGTAGGGCGGCCGAGGCTCTCAACCTCGAGCTTCCTACGGTGGCAGTCGGGACTAACCTCCTGACAGAGGTGCTTCAACCGGCTGCGAGCTCTTCGGAGCCCTTGCTGCCGTTAAATGAGGCCCTCACCGACGTCCTTTTGGGCACATGGTCCAGGCCCAACACGGGGGCTCCCGTGGACAGGATGATTGCCCAACGCCGGCCCCGGGCGACCCCACTTTCCTCTCCAACACCCCACCCCAGAGAGCTTGGTAGTCCCAAGCCTCCACTTCCAAAAGCGCATTCCCTACCACTCCACCGGAAAGGGAATCCAAGAAGCTGGACCACCTTGGGAAGAAAATTTTCTCTTCTGCCAGCTTAGGACTGCGGTTGGTAAACACTGCATGTCTCTTGGGCCATTATTCCCACTCGGTGTGGGATACGGTGGCGCAGGTGCTGCCTCAGTGTCTGGAGGAGGCCCGGGCAGTGCTCTCCCAGGCTGTCGCCACCGGGAGGGATGCAGCGAAGTTTGCCACACGTTGTTGGCTGGATACCGCCGACTCTCTGGGCAGGACCATTTCAACGTCAGTAGCGCTTCATCGCTACGCCTGGATGAGATAGACTGGCTTTTCGGGGGATGTCCAGAACACCTTGATGGACATGCCCTTTGATGGCCGTCGCCTTTTTGGCGACAAAGCAGACAACGCTCTAGAGCGTTTCAAGGACTCATGGGCTACGGCCAAGTCCTTGGGCCTCTCCACCCTCCCTGCGCAGTCTGCTTTTCGCCCCTTTCGTGGCTACGGTAGGGGTGCCCCGCTGCGTCCCGCCCAGAGCCACAGGCCGCAGCAAGTTACCCAACCTTCGCGCGGCCGGGGACGTGGGAATAACTGTCGTGGTTCCGGGCGCCAGCGGGCGGGCCAGTCCACCAACCCCCCCTCTGCAGCAGCCTCCAAACCCTCCTAGTCAGACCTTTCAGTCCCATCAAACGCCAGTGGGCGGCAGGATTCGCCATCACCTCCCCCACTGACGCACCATCACGTCAGACAGGTGGGTTTTGCAAATAGTCCGAAGGGGCTTCTCCCTCCCCTTCGAGACTACCCCTCCGGCGATGCCACCCAGATACCGCAGCATGTCGGAGGATCATCTGGCCCTTCTCCAGGAGGAAGTTACAGCTCTCTTGGCCTAGGGAGCCATCGAGCGCGTTCCTGTCCCAGAAGTAGGTCGTGGTTGTTACTCCCACTACTTTCTGGTCCCCAAGAAGGACAAGGGCCTGCGTCCTATCTTGGATCTCAGGAACGTCAACCGCTTCCTCCGGAAGGAGAAGTTCAAGATGTTGACGCTTGCTCAGGTCTTGTCTGCCCTCGACCCGCAAGACTGGATGGTAGCGTTGGACTTGCAGGACGCTTATTTTCACATCCCCGTCCTGCCGGCCCACTGGCGTTACCTACGGTTCACGTTAGGCCACGAGCATTTTCAGTTTACCGTGCTCCCCTTTGGCCTTACCAGCGCCCTTCGGGTGTTCACGAAAGTGATGGCGGTGGTCGCAGCTCATCTGCGCAGATCAGGGGTTTCAGTCTTCCCCTATCTCGACAACTGGCTGTTGAAGGCGGGCTCTCCCCAGGCAGTTGTCTCCCAACTCCAGACTACGGCCGACTTCCTGCATTCGCTGGGGTTCTCCATCAATGTGCCGAAGTCGCACCCGATTCCCTCTCAGAAGCTCCTCTTCATCGGAGCGGTCCTGGACACAACGCGGTTTCGGGTCTATCCTCCCGAACAGCGAGTCCGGGATATTCAGGCAATGAATCTGATCTTTCAGCCTCTATCCCGGGTTTCGGTCAGAATGACTCTGAGGCTGCTGGGCCTCATGTCCTGCTGTATCCTGCTGGTCGATCATGCCAGGTGGCATATGCGGGCTCTGCAGTGGGACCTGAAGTTCCAGTGGGCGCAGCATCAGGGGAATCTGTCCGATTGCGTCCAGATCTTGGAGGGCACTGCACGTCAACTGCAGTGGTGGCTCACGAACCAGGATTGGGTCAATGGCAGATCCCTCTCCCTTCCCCAACCAGACCACACTATGGTGACGGACGCGTCCCTTCTGGGATGGGGCGGCCACATGGGAGAGGTGGAGATCAGAGGCCTCTGGTCTCCGGCGGAGTCCGGGCTCCACATCAACCTTCTGGAGCTCCGGGCGATTCGTCTTGCACTGAAGGCATTCCTTCCCTCTGTCCGGGGAAGAGTAGTGCAGGTGATCTGAAAGAAACACATAGTGATAGATTCCTTACCTTAGAATATCCCCAGGCGTCAGACTAGATCCGGAAAGTTTTCGTCAGCAGTACACCTGCGCGTCGGTAGGTGGCGTTTTGTGGGGCTCCGCGTCCGTCGTTGGCGTCGTGGTCGCCGAGATAACGTCGCGGGCGCTACTTAGACGCCGCCCACGCGCGCTGACGTCAGTGCTTTCTTTTTCCGCGCCAGCAAGCGCAGATCCGGGAAGAGCAGGAACCCCCAGTCAATTTTTGACTGACTTTTTGAGGCTTTTTGTCTCTATTTTTTCATCGAGTCTTCGACTCCTGGTGCAGTTAGGATGCCCGGTTTTAACTCCTGCAGGGACTGTCACCGCATGATGTCGGTGACGGACCCGCACCGTGTGTGTCTTTTCTGCCTGGGGCGCGACCACGACCCCAAGTCGTGCTCCGACTGCCGGGCCATGGCGCCGAAGACTTTGCGGGAGCGGTCCCGAAAGTTGCTGGAAGCCCAGCAGTCGGCTCCGCGCCGTTCGAGGTCCCGGTCCCGTGGGAGGTCGAGGGACCGTGCGCGGAGTCATCACCATCGGTCTTCGGGATCCAAGTCTTCGCACTCGGGGTCAGGTGAGGCGAAGCACAAAAAGTCGAAGAAACGCCATCGTTCTCCGACTTCCCCTCGCCGGTCGCGCGACGCGGCTGAGGGTGTGGGTGGTGCCTCTCCCGCGGAGCCTGTGCAGTCGCCGCCGGCCTACCCCCCCTTTCCGGGTCCGTCGGCGACTCCGGCCCAAGTACAGGAATTCCTGTCGGCCATAGCTCGCCTCTTTGGGCCGTCGGGTCCCGCTGGTGCGCCTTCGGGCCCCGCGGTTCCGACTGGGGGTCCTTGCCTTTCCTTGCCGGCGGCTCCGGCCCCGGCGTCGCTGTCGGCTCCGGCCTCGGCGCCGCAGGACCCCCCTGGATCCAGGCCTGGATCCCGGTCAATGCCGGTTGACTTTATGACACCGACGTCGACCCCACTGGCACCATTTCTGACGCCGCCCGCTCCTCGGGACGACGTCGACCCCGGTTTCAGCCCCGAAGTGGACGCGGCGTCGAGCCGACGTCGATCGATGCCGTTCTCGACGTTGCTCAGGCATTTCTATCCCCATGTCCCTGCTCCTTATTTTAGGCCTGTTGAACAGCCTGAGGAGGTAGGGGAGGACTGAGAGGGCTCTGAGGACCCTCTCGCAGCTGCTTGCGAGTCTGAACAGGGCTGGGCTGAGGAGTTGGGGGACGCTAGTGGTCTGGATACCTCACCAGACCTTGGCATGCTGTCTCCTCCTACCGTGGCTACGGAGGAGGGTGCTAGTTATGCTGTGGTGTTGCGTAGGGCGGCCGAGGCCCTACACCTCGTGCTCCCTACTGTGGCCGTCAGGACTAACCTCCTGACAGAGGTGCTTCAGCCAGCAGCTACTTCTGCGGAGCCGCTGCTTCCCTTCAATGAACCCCTTTCTGACTTTCTTTTGGGCACTTGGTCCAGGCCCATCACAGGGGCTCCTGTGGATAGGAACGTGGCCCGACGCCATCGCCGGCTCCGGGTGACCCCATTTTCCTCTCCCAACATCCCACCCCGAGAGCTTGGTTGTCCAAGCCTCTGCTTCCCCGACCGCCTTCCCTTCCGCACCACCGAATAGGGAATCCAAGAAACTGGATCAGTTCGGGAAGAAGATTTTTTCTTCCGCCAGTTCTGCGCTGCGGTCCGTGAACACCGCATGCCTCTTGGGCCGTTATTCCCACTCTCTGTGGGATACGGTGGCGCAAGTGCTGCCCCAGTGTCCGAAGGAGGCCCGGCCCGCTCTCTCCCAGGCTGTTGCAGAGGGGAGAGACGCAGCTAAGTTCATGATTCGTTGTGGCCTAGACACCGCCGACTCACTGGGCAGATCGATTGCAACGACGGTGGTGGTTCGACGCCACGCCTGGTTGAGTACAACTGGATTTTCGGGGGATGTCCAAAACACACTTATGGACATGCTCTCTTCGGCGACAAAGCGGATAGCGCGTTGGAGCGGTTTAAGGACTCATGGGCTACGGCCAAGTCCTTGGGACTCTCTGCAGTCCGCCCTCCTCCGCCTTCTGCTTTTCGCTCCTTTTGTGGCACCGGATGGGGCGCCCCGCAGCGTTCGCAACAGAGCCACAGGCCTGCGCAGCAACCATCCCAGCGCTGGTTCCGCCGTGGCGGACCAAGGGGCCAGTGGGCGGGTCAGTCCACCTCCACCCCGACCACCACTGCCTCCAAAGCTTCCTAGTCCAAACTTTCAGGCCCATCAAACGCCAGTTGGTGGCAGGCTTCGCCATCACCTCCCCCACTGGCGCACCATCACTTCGGACAGGTGGGTTTTAGAGTTTTCCGGAGGGGCTACTCCCTCCCCTTCGAGACTATCCCTCCAGCCATGCCACCTCAGTACCACCGCATGTCGGGGGATCACTTGGTGCTTCTTCAGCAGGAAGTTGCTGCCCTTTTGGCCAAGGGGGCCATCGAGTGCGTTACGACGCCAGAAGTAGGTCGTGGTTGCTATTCTCACTACTTTCTGGTACCCAAGAAGGACAAGGGCCTGCGTCCTATCTTAGACCTCCGGAACGTCAATCGCTTCCTCCGCAAAGAGAAGTTCAAGATGCTCACTCTGGCTCAGGTCTTGTCTGCTCTCGATCCACAAGACTGGATGGTAGCGCTAGACTTGCAGGATGCCTATTTCCACATCCCAGTCCTGCAAGCCCACCGGCGTTACCTGCGGTTCACGGTAGGCCACGAGCACTTTCAGTTCACCGTGCACCCTTTTGGCCTTACCAGCGCCCCTCGGGTGTTCACGAAAGTGATGGCGGTGGTCGCAGCTCATCTGCGCAGATCAGAGGTGTCAGTCTTCCCCTATCTCGACGACTGGTTGTTGAAGGCGGGCTCGCCCCAGACAGTCGTCTCCCACCTCCAGACTACGGCCGACCTCCTGCACTTGCTGGGGTTCTCCATCAACGTGCCGAAGTCGCACCTGATTCCCTTTCAGAAGCTCCTCTTTATCGAAGCGGTTCTGGACACGGCGCAGTTTCGGGTCTATCCTCCCGAACAGCGAGTCCGGGATATTCGGGCTCTGATTCCGATCTTTCAGCCTCTATCCTGGGTTTCGGTCAGGATGACCCTGAGGCTGCTGGGCCTCATGGCCTCCTGCATCCTGCTGATCGATCATGCCAGATGGCATATGCGGGCTCTGCAGTGGGACCTGAAGTTCCAGTGGGCGCAGCATCAGGGGAACCTGTCCGATCACGTCCAGATCTCGGAGGGCACTGCACGACAGTTGCAGTGGTGGCTCATGAACCGGCATTGGGTCGACGGCAGATCCCTCTCCCTTCCCCAACCTGAGTTTACAGTGGTGACGGATGCGTCCCTCCTGGGATGGGGCGGCCACATGGGAGAGGCGGAGATCAGAGGCCTCTGGTCTCCGGCGGAGTCCAAGCTCCATATCAACCTTCTGGAGCTTCGGGCGATACGGCTTGCACTGAAGGCATTCCTTCCCTCTGTCAAGGGGAGAGTAGTGCAGGTGTTCAGACAACACTACCGCCATGTGGTACTGCAACAAGCAAGGCGTTGTGGGGTCGTGGACCCACTGTCAGGAGGCTCTGCGTCTCTGGACATGGCTGGAACATCAGGGCATGTCCCTGGTGGTTCAACACCTGGCAGGTTCACTGAACGCCAGGGCGGATGAACTCATTCGCAGGTGCATGCTGGATCACGAATGGCGTCTTCACTCGGAGGTGGTGCAAGGTCTCTTTCAGCAGTGGGGAGAGCCTTGGTTAGATCTATTCGCCACCGAAGAGAACGCGCAATGTCATCAGTTCTGCGCATTGGAATTTCCAAGGCGGCACTCGCTCGGCGACGCTTTTCGTCGCAAATGGAGTTGCGGTCTGTTGTACGCCTTTCCGCCTATACCACTTCTGCCCAGAGTGCTGAAGAAGATCAGGCGCGACTGGGCACAAGTCATCCTTGTGGCCCCGGACTGGGCTCGAAGAGTATGGTATCCCGAGCTACTCAGTATGAGCATCGATCCTCCGATCAGACTGCCTCTTCGGGAGGATCTTCTGTCGCAGCAGCAGGGGACGGTCATCCACCCGAACTTGTCCAGCCTCCACCTCTTTGCGTGGAGATTGAGCGGTGGCAGTTGATTCCTTTCGACTTGCCTCCTGAAGTCTGTGATGTCATTCTGGCAGCCAGGCGTCCCTCCACTAAGTTGATATACGCCTGCAGGTGGAACAAATTTGTGGCATGGTGCACAGCAAAGGCTGTGGATCCCCTTTCTGCCCCTCTTTCAGAAGTCCTACTGTTCCTCCTTTCTTTGGCCCAGCAGGGCTCTGCTCTGGGCACTATCAAGGGCTATCTTTCTCCTATTTCGGCCTTTCTCAGGCTCCCTGATCAGCCCTCTCTTTTCAAGTCCCCTGTTGTAAATAGATTTCTCAAAGGCATTACGCACCTTTTTCCTCCTATTCCTTTCGTGATGCCACAGTGGGACTTGAATCTGGTTCTTACATACTTGATGTGCGCTCCCTTTGAGCCCCTTCACAACTGTCCTCTTAGTCTCTTGACCTTGAAGACTGCTTTCCTGGTGGCCATCACCTCCGCTAGGCGAGTGAGTGAGCTCCAGGCTCTTTCTTGTAAGCCTCCTTTCCTATCAGTCCATCCGGACAAGGTTGTGCTCAGGCCCCGTCCTTCCTTTTTGCCAAAAGTTGTTACGGCCTTTCACATTGGGCAGACTATTACCTTACCCACCTTCTTTCCACCTCCGCATCCTTCCAGAGAGGAAGAGAGGCTCCACCGTCTGGACCCAAAACGTGCGCTCTCATTTTATCTCAACCGCACGCGACAGTTCCGGGTGGATGACCAACTCTTTGTTGGCTATGTTGGCACCAAGAAAGGTCCGGCGGTACACAAGAGGACTATCTCCCGCTGGGTCGTCTTGTGTATCAAAGCCTGTTACTCTTTGGCTAAAAAAGAACCTCCGGTGGGACTGCGTGCTCATTCCACCAGAGCTACTGCAGCCACTACTGCATTGGGACGTGGTGTCCCCCTGCAAGACATCTGTCAGGCAGCGACGTGGGCCTCGCTGCACACGTTTACTAAGCATTATTGCCTGGACAGCCAAGTCCGGAGAGACAGCTTCTTTGGCCGTTCTGTTCTCCGTGACTTTCTGGTGTGATCTTGGTTCGCAGACCCACCACCTGGGTTGGTATTGCTGCGGTATCTATTCTAAGGTAAGGAATCTATCATTATGTTTCTTTCAGATGAACAAGTTACTTACCTTCGGTAACTATATATCTGTAAGAATCATTAGTAGTGATAGATTCCTTACCGCCCCACCCATCCTCCCCGTTCTGCGAACTGATTTCTAGGGTTAAGGTTATCCCTTTCAGGGCCCTAGTTTCAATGCACCAGTGGTCAGTATCTTGCATGGCTCTGTATACTGGCGCGGAAAGTCGTGTACAGAACTGACGTCAGCGCGCGTGGGCGGCGTCTAAGCAGCGCCTGCGATGTCATCTCGGCGACCACGACGCCAACGACTGACGCGGAGCCGCACGATGCCACCTACCGACGCGCAGGGGTACTGCTGATGAAAACTTTCCGGATCCAGTCTGACGCCTGGGGATATTCTAAGGTAAGGAATCTATCACTACTAATTTTTCTTACAGATATATCGTTACCGAAGGTAAGTAACTTGTTCTTCACGGACAACACCACCACCATGTGGTTCTGCAACAAACAGGGCAGGGTGGGGTCGTGGACCCTCGGTCAAGAGGCCCTCCGCCTCTGGACATGGCTGGAACCTCAGGGCATATCCCTGGTGGTTCAACACCTGGCAGGTTTCCTGAACGCCAGGGCGGACGAGCTCAGCCGCAGATGCATGATGGATCACGAATGGCGTCTCCACTTGGAGGTGGTGCAAGGTCTCTTTCAACAGTGGGGAGAGCCTTGGTTAGATCTATTCGCCACCGAAGAGAACGCGCAATGTCAGCAATTCTGCGCGTTGGAATTTCTAAGGCGGCACTCGCTAGGCGACGCTTTTCGTCGCGAGTGGAGTTGCGGTCTGTTGTATGCCTTTCCGCCTATACCACTTCTACCCAGAGTGTTGAAGATCAGGCGCGACCGGGCCCAAGTCATTCTTGTGGCTCAGGATTGGGCACGAAGAGTCTGGTATCCCGAGCTGTTCAACATGGCCATCGATCCTCCGATCAGACTGCCTCTTCGGGAGGATCTTCTGTCGCAGCAGCAGGGGACGGTCCTCCACCCGAACCTATCCAGTCTCCACCTCCTTGCGTGGAGATTGAGCGGCGGCAGTTGACGTCTTTCGACCTGCCTCCCGAAATATGTGACGTAATCTTGGAAGCCAGGCGTCCCTCCACTAAGACGGTATACGCCTGCCGGTGGAACAAGTTTGTGGCATGGTGCACAGCAAAGGCTGTGGATCCCCTTTCTGCCCCTCTTTCTGAAGTTCTCTTGTTCCTTCTTTCTTTAGCCCAGCAGGGATCTGCTCTGGGTACTATCAAGGGCTATCTTTCAGCCATCTCTGCATTCCTTCGGCTGCCGGATCAGCCTTCTCTTTTCAAGTCCCCGGTAGTTAACCGTTTCTTGAAAGGCTTAACACATCTCTTTCCTCCAATCCCCTTCGTGGAACTTGAATCTGAAAGAGACACGTTAGTGACAGATTCCTTACCTTAGAATATCCCCAGGCGTCAGGCTGGATCCGGAAAGTTTTGCGTAGCAGTACCCTTGCGCGTCGGTAGGCGGCGTCGTGCGGGTCCGTCGTCGGCGTCGCGATCGCCGGAATGACGTCGCGGGCAGTACTTAGACGCCGCCCCTGCGCGCTGACGTCAGTTCTTTCTTTTTCTGCGCCAGTTAGCGCAGATCCGGGAAGAGCAGTGCCCTAGTCATTTTTTCACTAAGTTTTTTTGTGATTTTTCACTGTTTTCTCGAAGTCACTCGACTTTGAAGGTGTCGGTAGGGATGCCCGGCTTCAAGCCATGCGACGCCTGTGGTCGAATGATGTCGATCACGGACCCGCATCAGGATTGTCTCTACTGCCTCGGGCGCGACCACGACACCAAGTCGTGCCCCGACTGCGGGCGTTGCATCCGAAGGCTTTGCGAGAGCGGTCTCGAAAGCTCCTCGAGGTCCGGCAGTCGGCTCCGCGCCAAGCCCGAGGTCGAGGGCCCGGTCGCGGAGTCCTCATCGGTCGTCGGGGTCCAAGTCTTCGCACTCCTCCGGTAAGTCGAAGCATAAGAAGTCGAAAAAGCGTCATCGCTCGACGACGTCCCCTCGCCGGTCTCACGACTCGGCTGAGGGTCCTGTCGGCATTGTCCCCGCCCCCGCGGCTCCGGGAGTGCCTGTGGAGCCGCCGCCGCATTACCCCCCTTATCCGGGTTCGGCGGCGACTCCGGCCGAGATACAGGAGTTCCTGTCGGCCATGGCCCACCTCTTCGGGCCTCAAGGTCCCCCCGGTGCGCCTTCGGGCCCTGATGGGGTTTCTCCGGCGCCGCCGGCGACTCCGGTCCCGGCGCCGCCTGTCACACCAGCCTCGGTCCCGGCCCCGGCTTCGGCCCCGGCCCCGGCCTCGACCCCGGCTCCGGTGCTGCCACAACCCCGATCGACGCCGGTTGACCTGACGACACCTCCACCGGCGCCGATCTCTCCGGTGCCGTTCCCGACGCCGCCCGGGGCTCCGGGCGGAGTCGTTCCCCGGGTCGATCCGGACACGGCGCCGGACCGACGTCGCTCGACGCCGGCTCCGACGCCGATGAGACCTTGGGTCCCACATGTACCTCCTCCTTATTTTGAACCAGAATTGGAGGACGAAGAGAACTGGGAGGGGTCGGATGACCCTCTCACAGCCCAATGTGAGTTCGATCAGGACTGGGCTGAGGAACTTGGGGACGCCAGTGGTCTGGACACCTCTCCTGACACTGGCATGCTGTCTCCTCCTTCCGTGACAACGGAGGAGGGAGCAAACTTTGCAACGGTGTTGCGTAGAGCAGCTGGGGCCTTACACCTCCAGTTGCCTACAGTGGCTGTCAGGACTAACATCCTGACGGAAGTGCTTCAGCCGGCGGCTACCTCCTCGGGAGCCACTGCTGCCGTTTAACAAGGCGTTTTCAGATGTTCTTTTTGGCACCTGGTCCAAGCCCACCACAGGGGCTCCTGTGGATAGGAACGTAGCCCGACGCCATCGCCCTGCTCCGGGCGACCCCCCTGTTCCTCTCCCAACACCCCACCCCTGAGAGCTTGGTGGTCCAAGCCTCTGCTTCCCAAAGCGCCTTCCCTACCGCTCCCCCGGATAGGGAATCCAAACGCCTGGATCAATTTGGGAAGAAGGTCTTTTCTTCCTCCAGTGCTGGCTTGCGGTCCGTCAACACCACTTGCCTCTTGGGCCGATATTCCCACTCCTTGTGGGACTCGGTGGCGCAAGTTCTGCCCCAGTGTCCTGAGGAGGTCCAGACACTGCTTTCCCGCACCATTGCGGAAGGAAGAGATGCGGCAAAGTACACCATCAGATGTGGCCTTGATACCGCCGACTCGCTAGGCAGATCGCTTGCGACGACAGTGGCGCTGCGCCGTCACGCCTGGCTGAGAACCACTGGTTTCTCGGGTGATGTCCAAAACACTCTTATGGACATGCCCTTTGATAGGGTCGGTCTTTTTGGAAACAAGGCAGACCATGCGCTGGAGCGCTTTAAGGACTCGCGGGCTACGGCCAAGTCCCTGGGCCTTTCTGCTGTACGCTCTCCGCAGCCGTCTGCTTTTCGCCCCTTTCGTGGCCACTGAAGGGGCGCCCAGTCACGTCCGCTGCCCAGCCACCGGCCCGTGCAGCAAGCGTCTTCGCGTGGCCGAGGACGTGGCTCCCGCCGTGGCGGGTCAGGCAACCAGCGTGCGGGTCAGGCCACCAACCCCGCCCCGTCCGCGGCCTCCAAGCCCTCCTAGTCTTTCTTTTCAGGTGCACAGCACGCCAGTAGGGGGCAGGGTCCGCCATCACCTTCACCACTGGCGTGCCATCACCTCGGACAAGTTGGTCTTGGACATTGTCCGAAGGGGCTACTCCCTCCCCTTCGAGACCATCCCCCCAGCCATGCCACCTCAATTCCACCGCATGTCAGGGGATCACTTGGTGCTTCTTCAAAAGGAAGTTGCGGCCCTCTTGGCCAAGAGGGCCATCGAGCGCGTTCCGACCCCAGAAGTAGGACGTGGTTGCTACTCCCACTACTTTCTGGTGCCCAAGAAGGACATGCATCCTATCTTGGACCTCCGGAACGTCAATCGCTTCCTCCAGAAGGAGAAGTTCAAGATGCTCACCCTAGCTCAGGTCTTGACTGCCCTCGACCCTGGAGACTGGATGGTGGCGTTGGACTTGCAGGACGCATATTTCCACATCCCCGTCCTGCCGGCCCACCGGCGTTACCTGCGGTTCACGGTAGGCCTCGAGCATTTTCAGTTCACCGTGCTCCCTTTTGGCCTTACCAGCGCCCCTCGGGTGTTCACGAAAGTGATGGTGGTGGTCGCAGCTCATCTGCACCGGGCAGGGGTTCCAGTCTTCCCCTACCTCGACGACTGGCTGCTGAAGGCGGGCTCGTCCCAGGCAGTCGTCTCCCACCTCCAGTCTACGGCCGAACTCCTGCACTCGCTGGGGTTCTCCATCAACGTGCCGAAGTCGCACCTGATTCCTTCTCCACAGCTCCTTTTCATCGGAGCAGTTCTGGACACGACGCAGTTTCGGGTCTATCCTCCCGAACGGCGAGTCCGGGATATTCAGGCTATGATTCCGATCTTTCGGCCTCTATCCTGGGTTTCGGTACGGATGACCCTGAGGCTGCTGGGCCTCATGGCCTCCTGCATCCTGCTGGTCGATCATGCCAGATGGCATATGCGGGCTCTGCAGTGGGACCTGAAGTTCCAGTGGGCGCAGCACCAGGGCAATCTGTCCGATCACGTCCAGATCTCGGGGGGGGCTGCAAAACAGTTGCAGTGGTGGCTCTCGAACCGGCAATGGGTTATGGGCAGATCCCTCTCCCTTCCCCAGCCAGAGCACACAGTTGTGACGGACGCGTCCCTTCTGGGATGGGGCGGTCACATGGGAGAGGCGGAGATCAGAGGCCTCTGGTCTCCGGCGGAGTCCCGGCTCCATATCAACCTTCTGGAGCTCCGGGCGATCCGACTTGCACTCAAGGCATTCCTTCACTCTGTCAAAGGGAAGGTAGTGCAGGTGTTTACAGACAACACCACCGCCATGTGGTACTGCAACAAACAGGGCGGGGTGGGGTCGTGGACCCTCTGTCAGGAGGCTCTGCGCCTCTGGACATGGCTGGAACATCAGGGCATGTTCCTGATGGTTCAACACCTGGCAGGTTCCCTGAACGCCAGGGCGGACGAACTCAGCCGCAG
This sequence comes from Calotriton arnoldi, assembly GCA_963921515.1. NCBI lineage: Eukaryota > Metazoa > Chordata > Amphibia > Caudata > Salamandridae > Calotriton > Calotriton arnoldi. Next base: position 747,357 of record CAWUFW010008625.1, on the reverse strand, counting down.
GTGCATGATGGATCACGAATGGCGTCTTCACTCGGAAGTGGCGCAAGGACTCTTTCTGCAGTGGGGAGAGTCTTCGTTAGATCTATTCGCCACCGAAGAGAACGCGCAATGTCATCAGTTCTGCGCGTTGGAATTTCCAAGGCGGCTCTCGCTCGGCGACGCTTTTCGTCGCGAGTGGAGTTGCGGTCTGTTGTACGCCTTTCCGCCTATACCACTTCTACCCAGAGTGTTGAAGAAGATTCGGCGTGACCGGGCCCAAGTCATCCTTGTGGCTCCGGACTGGGCTCGAAGAGTTTGGTATCCCGAGCTACTCAGTATGAGCGTAGATCCCCCGATCCGTCTGCCTCTTCGGGAGGATCTTCTGTCGCAGCAGCAGGGGACGGTCCTCCACCCGAACCTGTCCAGCCTCCACCTGCTTGCGTGGAGATTGAGCGGCGGCAGTTGATTCCTTTCGACTTGCCTCCCGAAGTTTGTGATGTGATTCTGGCAGCCAGGCGTCCCTCCACTAAGGTGGTATACGCCTGCAGGTAGAACAAGTTTGTGGCATGGTGCACAGCAAAGGCTGTGAATCCCCTTTCTGCCCCTCTTTCTGCGGTTCTACTGTTCCTTCTTTCTCTGGCCCAACAGGGTTCTGCCCTGGGTACCATCAAGGGCTACCTTTGTGCTATCTCGGCCTTTCTCAGGCTTCCTGATCAGCCCTCCCTTTTCAAGTCCCCTGTTGTTAACAGGTTTCTTAAAGGCATTACACACCTTTTCCCTCCTGTTCCGTTTGTAATGCCTCAGCGGGACTTGAACTTGGTTCTTACCTTTTTAATGTGCGCTCCCTTCGAGCCTCTCCATAACTGTCCTCTTCGTCTTCTCACTCTGAAGACAGCCTTTCTGGTGGCTATCACCTCCGCTCGGCGGGTGAGTGAGCTCCAGGCTCTCTCTTGCAAGCCCCCCTTTCTGTCTGTTCATCCAGACAAGGTTGTTCTTAGGACGCGTCCGTCCTTCTTGCCAAAGGTGGTTACTGCCTTCCACATTGGGCAGACCATCACTTTGCCCACCTTCTTTCCGCCTCCGCATCCTTCCAGAGAGGAAGAGAGGCTCCACCGTCTGGACCCAAAACGTGCGATTTCTTTCTATCTGAACCGCACACAACAGTTCCGGGTGGATGACCAGCTCTTTGTTGGCTACGTGGGCGCCAAAAAAGGTCGGGCGGTACACAAGCGGACCATTTCCCGCTGGGTCGTCTTGTGTATCAAAGCCTGCTATTCTTTGGCTAAGAAGAAGCCCCCTGTTGGGCTACGTGCCCATTCCATCAGGGCGACAGCCGCCACCACGGCTTTGGGACGTGGTGTCCCATTGCAGGACATTTGTCAGGCAGCTACGTGGGCCTCGCTGCACACGTTTACCAAGCATTACTGCCTTGACAGCCAAGTCCGGAGAGACGGCTTCTTTGGCCGTTCTGTTCTCCGAGACTTCCTCGTCTGATCTTTGTTCGCAGACCCACCACCGGGGTTGGTATTGCTGGGGTATCTATTCTAAGGTAAGGAATCTGTCACTAACGGGTCTCTTTCAGATGCACAAGTTACTAACGTGTGTAACGATATATCTGTAAGAGACAGTAGTTAGTGACAGATTCCTTACCGCCCCACCCATCCTCCCCGTTCTGCGAACTGATTTCTAGGGTTAAGGACATCCCTTTCAGGGCCCTAGTTTTCAGACACCAGTGTCAGTTTCTTGCATGGCTCTGCGTTTCTGGCGCGGAAAGTCGTGTACAGAACTGACGTCAGCGCGCGAGGGCGGCGTCTAAGTAGCTGCCTCAACGTTATCCCGGCGACCACGACGCCAACGACGGATGCGGAGCCGACCGAAGCCACCTTCCGACGCGCAGAGGTACTGCTGACGAAAAACCTTTCCGGATCCAGTCTGACGCCTGGGGGTAATTCTAAGGTAAGGAATCTATAACTAATGTTTCTTACATATATATCGTTACCGAAGGTAAGTAACTTGTGCATTCTTCCCATACAAACTGGTCATTCTGAGTCAACCATCCTTTTTGCCGAAGGTAGTCACCCCATTCCACATAGGCCAATCTATCACCTTTCCTACTTTTTACGCTCCGCCTCATTCCTCTAAGGAAAAGTCAAGACTCCACTGTCTGGACCCAATAAGAGCGTTGTCGAACTATCTTGATCGCACAAAACTATTCCCGGTGGACTATCTACTCTTTGTGGGACATGTCGGAACCAAGAAAGGGAAGGCCGCACAGAAACAAACCATCTCCTGATAGATTGTGCTCTGCATTAAAAATCTGCTACTCATTGGCCAAGAAGCAGCCCCCAGAGGGCTTGCGTGTTCATTCCACCATAGCCATGGCTGAGACCACTGTGTTAGCATTCGGAGTTCGGGTCCTGGACATCTGCCAAGCAGCAACATGGACCTCACTGCACAAGTTTACCAAACATTACTGCCTGGACAGTCTGGATGGGCACTTGGCCCGTTCGGTCCTGGATTACTTCCTAGTCTAAATTAAGTTCGCAGACCCATCTCCAGAGAGGCATTGCTTGGGTATCTATTCTAAGGTAAGGAATCTGCGGCTAGAAGTCTATATCAGATGAAAAATGTGTATGCCTAGGCCTTGGCTAGCCCTCGGTACGCGGCTGTGTCTACTAGATACAGACTTATCCAGTTTAAGTACCTCCACAGGGTGTATTACACTCGTCACAGGTTATGGAAAATGGGTGCCATCCAGTCTCCCATGTGCCTCCGCTGCCGCGCGGACGATGGTTCGTTTCTACATACGGTGTGGAGTTGCACGCCAATTCAGCCGTTCTGGACCAGTGTGACGTCTTGTCTAGGCCGAGTCCTGGGTTGGGATATTCCGCTCGACCCCAGACTGGTGCATCTACACAGCACAGACGACATTGGGGGGAACCGTTATAAGAGACACCTTTTATTCTTGGGCCTCACTTTAGCTAAGCGAGACATAGCGCGGCACTGGAAGGACACGTCCCCGCCCAGCGTAACTAACTGGAAAAAGGCAATGGACAGATGCATGTCTACCGAAATTGTGGTTTTTCAGGCGAGAGGGTGCCCACAGAAGCACGGGAAGATCTGGTCTCGGTGGGCCACATACAGAGGTATAGATTTGCCCCCAATGTTGCAGTCCGCCTCTCATGACCCCATTGAACAATTGGTTGTAAGCAACTCACCTGTTTAGTGCACTGTCGTTGAAGATACGTGGCTGGAAATTTACATATTATGTGCAGATAATGCTTTCTAAGTATGTTTGGTGCGTTTTGAGGGGGAGGGGGGTTTCTTGTTTCCTCGGTCTGTTCTGCAGACTATGTGGGGTTTGTACGTTGTACCTAGAGACTTTACTTCATGCACTTTGTTTGTATTCTCCTTGCTGGGCTTCGCCCATCTGGTACGTTGGAAAAACAATAAAATTTGTTGTAAAAAAAAAAAAATTATATGCCTTCTGTAACGCCTGATCTGGTAGAGATTCTATCTAGCCTCAGAGTCATTGCTGACCCACCCATCCTCCTTGCTGTGCAAAGGGATTTTTATGGTTAGGGCTTTCCCCTTTCAGGGACATAGTTCCACACACCAGTGGTTAGTGTTTTTCATGGCTCCACGCTCCTGGCGTGGAAAGTCACGAAAAGAAACTGACATTGGCACGCTGGCATGGCGCCTATATAGGTACTGCACACGTCATTTGCGGCGCCGACGACGCCACGCAGAGCCAAACTTTGCCACCTACCGGCACACAGGGCTACTGCTCACAAAAACATTTCCAGATTCAGTCTGACGCCTGGGGGTAATTCTAAGGAATCTGGGACTAGATAGTCTCTAGCAGATAAGGCATTACCAAAGGGAAGTAACTTGTTCATTTTGAATGTTTATGGGCTCCTTCTTTTTCTTTTTGTAGTTTCCCTACCCAAGAATATCCTTTATATTTCCTCTCTCTATGCTCACAAGTTGCCATAGTCTCAGATTGATTCTGGCAATGGTGATGAAGGCACGGATCACAATGCGTGCCACTCAGATGATGTCCAACTCAGGTCATCAGTTCAAAGGTAGATTTTGAAAAAGGCCAGTCCCTGTTAGGCCCCAGCCCCGCCTCCCACATGAAAGTCAAGAATTACTAATATGTCACTATTTTAGCCTCAGCTGGAACTCTATCTGTCAGGAATCTCCTGTCTAGTAGGTTGTTCACTGGACACATGACTTGTAACAAAGGATCCCTCCATAAAAAGGCTCGATTAGTTTCACAAGGTATATAAACCTCTTTTTGTAATTACACTAGATTTACATGGCTGCATGATGAGTTACATAGTAGGCTCTTTTGTACCTTCTGTCTATTGCTATGTTGTCCAGTTCAGTGTAAAAATGTAGCTTCTGAGATCCTTAGTTTATTTTTTGCATAGAGAATATAAGTGTAATGTTATAAATATTTCATAATCAAAATGGTCTGTAATATATGTGATGCCTTAGGCTGACAGAACATGGGCTAATCCAACTTTCCTCAAAGAAATCATACATTGAAGTTGCAACCCAATTCCACATTTCATTATAGAGAACAAGCTCCTCCATATGTGCAAGTACTGCTTCAGATTACAAGGATATACCCTCTCGCCACTATTTTTCATAACCTATCTGTCACCAAGAGAGGTTCACTTTGGCCCTGTGACCTTTGGTAAAGTGCAGAGTCCCTACAATGAACTTCATGCAAAGCTGGTTTTCTGAATTTCAGTAATCAGTGTTACTGATATGGACGTATCAAAATAAATGTAAATCCTAAAAAAATAGGATTAATAATTAGCACCCTCCTCCAGTGTCTTCTACAGCTCCACTCCAAATTGGTGTCATACTCTCCAAAAACATTGGTACACAAGTCAAATTAGTCACCGCCAGCCTTCCCTATTACATTGGTATATTGAATCACACATCTACTCAATTACACATACTTCTTCATGCCTTTTAAGCTACTTCACAACTATGACCCCTCTGCTTTCATTATGTCTCCAGTATCTATCAAGCCCTCCATAGAAAATATGTAGTCATCCATCTTCGCTAAGTGACTTTAGGCAACTTGAGACCTGTGAGCCCTCACCTTATCCCGTCTAAAGCACTGCAACTCACTCTAATTTTGGATGAATGGCTCAAAAGGCAACTCTTGCAGCTTTCCAAATCCAACAGAAAGATTTATCACAGGATTTACAACAAGGGGAACCTTCAGACATCTATGTCTTACAGCCAAGGGCCTGTATTCAAAACAACCCTTTTAGCATGCAGAAACGTCCACCATACTTAGGCAAGCCCATTTATCCAGTCACTTTTTCCTATGCACCCATTTTCATAACAAAATAAACTATAAAAATGGTGTTTCCTCTGGATTCATCCCATGAATACAGAAGGCTTTTCCACCTTTCCTCAGTTAGCTGTTGTTCTTGCATGTTGATGCCGCATTAAAGTCCTTTGTATAGAGATCTAATCTCTTGTTATAGCACCACCTACCTTCTCCCTCAGCCCATCTTTCTCTCACTCCTTCTTTAAAATCTTTATCAATGAAATACATATCCCAGTGTATGGAATCTTGTAGAATCATTACATGAGGTTTTAACCCAGTTTTGTTAACCCCATTTGATATGTAGTGTCCTGTTTATGTAAAGCAAATATAAATGAATAGCCAATGTATGTTTTATGCAATGTTGAAATGCCAAAAAAGACATTGCTTTTCTTTTTTGGTTCTCTCTAGAGCAATGGAGATCTGAAGAGAAAATGGACATGGGCTGTGGAATGGCTTGGTGATGAATTGGAGCGCAGGCCATATACTGGCAACCCACAATACACATACAACAATTGGTCTCCCCCAGTTCAGAGCAATGAAACATCCAATGGTTACTTCTTGGAGAGATCACACAGTGCTAGGATGACTCTTGCGAAGGCTTGTGAACTCTGCCCAGAGGAGGTACATAGTCAAGCTAAATAGGCAATGAGTTAATGTAGTAACATATCTGACTGCTTGAAGTGTCGGATAACCTGAGATTGAAATGTAAAAGATTGATATCTGTTTTGATAAAGCTGGATATGTCATTCTGGCCAAAAATCAGTGTTGCCATTCCCATACTAAGGTGCAGCCAATATGGGAATGGCCACACTGATTTTTGGCCAGAATGACATATCCAGATGTATATATAATTTTTTCTTTTTTTTTAATTTCAAACACTTTTCTACAGTTAGCCATCGAGGAAAACATAATCTACTTATACCATTGCTTCTAATATGTTGTGAGATATTTTATGTTTCATAATGTCCCATTCACAGATCAGATTTTGTTGTTTTCTCATACCGCCAAATGTATGGGTTGCTGATTTTCATCCAACCATATACACTTGCAAATGTAATGTTGTGTTCCCCCATTTTTTGTTTCCAATCTTTTTTTTTATCAAGAAATAGCAATTATGTTTATTTAATATTGATGTACAAAAGAAAACAGCTCATAAGTGGTTGCCACAAGAAAAAATGACACTAAATGTTTCTCACGGTAAAGTTTCCAATTTTAGCATCTCATACTTAGTACAAGACAACAAAATTCATAGATGTCTTATGTTTACTGGTCATGAGAAGAAGTATCCTCAAACCAAGGTACACCACTTCACTCGTTTGGCAAGAAAGCTAAACATCTATTTGATGGGGGATGTCAGCTCTAAGGTGTTGCTAGTTGGGGGTGACGCAGTTGATTTAATATATGCAAAACTGACATCAGTTTTCCTTCTGTACTACTGTTCTACAGTATATTGTATACAGCATCGAGGAGTACCTGTCTCTAACTTCACAAAGAGTAGGTTTGAGTACTTTCAGAAAAAGCCTACCCACTGTTGTATTCAACGCAATTTTATTGTAACCAATTGTAAGGAGGTGGCTCGTTTTTTTAATTTTTTATTAGAAGTTATTTTGGCAAAAAAAAAATCACTGAAAGTCATTCACTTAGTTCTTAGTTTGCATCCATGCCCACTTATCTAACAAATTGATATTTTAATATAGTTAAGAGAGCATAGGAGGTAGAGTCTTGCAATTTTTTGCTGCACTGCAAAAACTGTAACACTAAAACCTGGTTTAGTGTTCATTAAAAAAAAAAATTTGTCACTTTCTTAGTGCCAGACAGCTTTACTAAACTGAGTTTTTAACCATTATAGAATTAAAACTCAAAAGAAAGTAAACATTTCTTAACTTTACTTATTACGAATACATTGTATCTGAAAGAGACACGTTAGTGACAGATTCCTTACCTTAGAATATCCCCAGGCGTCAGGCTGGATCCGGAAAGTTTTGCGTAGCAGTACCCTTGCGCGTCGGTAGGCGGCGTCGTGCGGCTCCACGTCCGTCGTCGGCGTCGAGATCGCCGGGATGACGTCGCAGCCAGTACTTAGACGCCGCCCATGCGCGCTGACGTCAGTTCTTTCTTTTTCCGCGCCAGTAAGCGCAGATCCGGAGAGAGCAGTGCCCCAGTCATTTTTTGACTGAACTTTTTGTGACTTTTTGTCATTGTTTTCTCGAGTCGTTCGACTCCAACGGTGTCAGTAGGGATGCCCGGCTTCAAGCCATGCGACGCCTGTGGTGGGATGATGTCGATCACGGACCCGCATCACGACTGTCTCTACTGCCTCGGGCGCGACCACGACTCCAAGTCGTGCCCTGACTGTCGGGCCTTGCATCCGAAGGCTTTGCGAGAGCGGTCTCGAAAGCTCCTCGAGGTCCGGCAGTCGGCTCCGCGCCAATCCAAGCCCCGGTCACGAGAGAGGTCGAGGGGCCGGTCACGGAGTCCTCATCGTTCTTCGGGGTCAAAGTCTTTGCACTCCTCCGGTAAGTCGAAGCACAAGAAGCGTCATCGCTCGACGACTTCCCCTCGCCGGTCGCGCGACTCGACTCAGGGTCCCGACGGCACCGTCCCCGCGGCTCCGGGAGTGCCTGTGGAGCCGCCGCTGCATTACCCGCCCTTCCCGGGTTCGGCGGCGACTCCGGCCGAAATACAGGAGTTCCTGTCGGCCATGGCCCGCCTCTTCGGGCCTAAAGGTCCCCCCGGTGCGCCTTCGGGCCCCACGGGCCCTAGTGGGGTTCTTCCTGCAGCTCCGCCGGCGGCTTCGGCCCCGGCTCCGCTGGCGACTCCGGTCCCGGCGCCGCCAGCAACACCGGCCCCGGTGCTGCCACAACCCCTGTCGATGCCCGTTGACCTAACGACACCTCCACCGGCGTCGCTTTCACCGGTGCCGTTCACGATGCCGCCCGGGGCTCCAGCCGGCGTCGTCCCCAGGTTCTCTCCGGATCCGGACTCTGCGCCGGCCCGACGTCCGCTTCGGCGCCGATGAGACCTTGGGTCCCAAATGTCCCTCCTCCTTGCATTGACCCTGATTTGGAGGACGAAGAGAACTGGGAGGGGTCTGAGGGCCGTCTCACTGCTCAATGTGAGTATGATCAGGACTGGGCTGAGGAACTTGGGATGCCAGTGGTCTGGACACCTCTCCTGACATTGGCATGCTGTCTCCTCCTTCCGTGGCAACGGAGGAGGGAGCAAACTTTGCTACGGTGTTGCGTAGGGCAGCTGAGGCCCTGCACCTACAGTTACCTACAGTGGCTGTCAGGACTAACATCCTGACGGAAGTGCTTCAGCCAGCGGCTACCTCATCGGAGCCACTGCTGCCGTTCAACGATGCACTTTCGGACGTTCTTTTGGGCACCTGGTCCAAGCCCACCACAGGGGCTCCTGTGGATAGGAACGTAGCCCGACGCCATCGCCCTGCTCCGGGCGACCCCCTGTTCCTTTCCGAACACCCCACCCCTGAGAGCTTGGTTGTCCAAGCCTCTGCCTCTCAAAGCGCCTTCCCTACTGCTCCCCCGGATAGGGAATCAAAAAAACTGGACCAATTTGGGAAGAAGGTTTTTTCTTCCGCCAGTGCTGGCTTGAGGTCTGTCAACACCACTTGCCTCTTGGGCCGATATACCCACTCCTTGTGGGATTCGGTGGCGCAGATCCTGCCCCAGTGTCCTGAGGAGGCCCAGGCACTGCTTTCCCGCGCCATTGCGGAAGGAAGAGATGCGGCAAAATATACCATCCGTTGTGGCCTAGATACCGCCGACTCGCTAGGCAGATCGCTTGCGACGACAGTGGCGCTGCGCCGTCACGCCTGGCTGAGGACCACTGGTTTCTCGGGCGATGTCCAAAACACACTTATGGACATGCCCTTTGATGGTGTCGGCCTTTTCGGCAACAAAGCAGACCACGCGCTGGAGCGCTTTAAGGACTCGCTGGTTACAGCCAAGCCCCTGGGCCTTTCTGCTGTGCGCTCTCCGCAACAGTCTGCTTTTCGCCCCTTTCGTGGCCACGGAAGGGGCGCCCAGTCACGTCCGCTGCCCAGCCACCGGCCCGCGCAGCAAGCGTCTTCGCGTGGCCGAGGACGTGGCTCCCGCCGAGGCGGGTCGGGTAACCAGCGTGCGGGTCAGGCCACCACCTCCGCCCTGTCCGCGGCCTCCAAGCCCTCCTAGTCCATCCTTTCAGGTCCACAGCACGCCAGTGGGGGGCAGGGTCCGCCATCACCTTCACCACTGGCTTGCCATCACATCGGACAAGTGGGACTTGGACATTGTCCGAAGGGGCTACTCCCTCCCCTTCGAGACTACCCCCCCAGCCATGCCACCTCAATGCCACCGCATGTCGGGGGATCATTTGGTGCTTCTTCAAAAGGAAGTTGCGGCCCTCTTGGCCAAGGGGGCCATCGAGCGCGTTCCGACCCCAGAAGTAGGGCGTGGTTGTTACTCCCACTACTTTCTGGTGCCCAAAAGGACAAGGAGGACATGCGTCCTATCTCGGACCTCCGGAACGTCAATCGCTTCCTCCGGAAGGAGAAGTTCAAGATGCTCACCCTAGCTCAGGTCTTGACTGCCCTCGACCCTGGAGACTGGATGGTAGCGTTGGACTTGCAGGACGCATATTTTCACATCCCCGTCCTGCCGGCCCACCAGCGTTACCTGCGGTTCATGGTAGGCCTCGAGCATTTTCAGTTCACTGTGCTCCCCTTTGGCCTTACCAGCGCCCCTCGGGTGTTCACGAAAGTGATGGCGGTGGTCGCAGCTCATCTGCGCCGGGCAGGGGTTCCAGTCTTCCCCTACCTCGACGACTGGTTGCTGAAGGCGGGCTCGTCCCAGGCAGTCGTCTCCCACCTCCAGACTACGGCCGAACTCCTGCACTCGCTGGGGTTCTCCATCAACGTGCCGAAGTCGCACCTGATTCCTTCTCCACAGCTCCTTTTCATCGAAGCAGTTCTGGACACAACGCAGTTTCGGGCCTATCCTCCCGAACGGCGAGTCCAGGATATTCAGGCTATGATTCCGATTTTTCAGCCTCTATCCTGGGTTTCGGTATGGATGACCCTGAGGCTGCTGGGCCTCATGGCCTCCTGCATCCTGCTGGTCGATCATGCCAGATGGCATATGCGGGCTCTGCAGTGGGACCTGAAGTTCCAGTGGGCGCAGCATCAGGGGAACCTGTCCGATTACGTCCAGATCTCGGAGGGGACTGCAAGACCGTTGCAGTGGTGGCTCTCGAACCGGCAATGGGTCATGGGCATATCCCTCTCCCTTCCCCAGCCAGAGCACACAGTTGTGACGGACGCAGTCCTTCTGGGATGGGGCGGTCACATGGGAGAGGCGGAGATCAGAGGCCTCTGGTCTCCGGCGGAGTCCCGGCTCCATATCAACCTTCTGGAGCTCCGGGCGATCCGACTTGCACTCAAGGCATTACTTCCCTCTGTCAAAGGGAAGGTAGTGCAGGTGTTCACAGACAACACCACCGCCATGTGGTACTGCAACAAACAAGGCGGGGTGGGGTCGTGGACCCTATGTCAGGAGGCTCTGCGACTCTGGACATGGCTGGAACATCAGGGCATATTCCTGATGGTTCAACACCTGGCAGGTTCCCTGAACGCCAGGGCGGACGAACTCAGCCGCAGGTGCATGATGGATCACGAATGGCGTCTTCACTCGGAGGTGGCGCAAGGACTCTTTCTACAGTGGGGAGAGCCTTGGTTAGATCTATTCGCCACCGAAGAGAACGCGCAATGTCAGCAGTTCTGCGCGTTGGAATTTCCAAGGCGGCACTCGCTCGGCGGCGCTTTTCGTCGCGAGTGGAGTTGCAGTCTGTTGTACGTCTTTCCGCCTATACCACTTCTACCCAGAGTGTTGAAGAAGATTCGGCGCGACCGGGCCCAAGTCATTCTTGTGACTCCGGACTGGGCTCGAAGAGTTTGGTATCCCGAGCTACTCAGTATGAGCGTCGATCCCCCGATCCGTCTGCCTCTTCGGGAGGATCTTCTGTCGCAGCAGCAGGGGACGGTCCTCCACCTGAACCTGTCCAGTCTCCACCTCCTTGCGTGGAGATTGAGCGGCGGCAGTTGATTCCTTTCGACTTGCCTCCCGAAGTTTGTGATGTGATTCTGGCAGCCAGGCGTCCCTCCACTAAGGTGGTATACGCCTGCAGGTGGAACAAGTTTGTGGCATGGTGCACAGCAAAGGCTGTGAATCCCCTTTCTGCCCCTCTTTCTGAGGTTCTTCTGTTCCTTCTTTCTCTGGCCCAACAGGGTTCTGCCCTGGGTACCATCAAGGGCTATCTTTGTGCAATCTCGGCCTTCCTCAGGCTTCCTGATCAGCCCTCCCTTTTCAAGTCCCCTGTTGTTAACAGGTTTCTAAAAGGCATTACACACCTCTTCCCTCCTGTTCCGTTTGTGATGCCTCAGTGGGACTTGAACTTGGTTCTTACCTTTTTAATGTGCGCTCCCTTTGAGCCTCTACATAACTGTCCTCTTCGTCTTCTCACTCTGAAGACAGCTTTTCTGGTGGCCATCACCTCCGCTCGGCGGGTGAGTGAGCTCCAGGCTCTTTCGTGCAAACCCCCCTTTCTGTCTGTCCATCCAGACAAGGTTGTTCTTAGGACTCGTCCGTCCTTCTTGCCAAAGGTGGTTACTGCCTTCCACATTGGGCAAAGTGATCACTTTGCCCACCTTCTTTCCGCCTCCGCATCCTTCCAGAGAGGAAGAGAGGCTCCACCGTCTGGTCCCAAAACGTGCGCTTTCCTTTTACCTCAACCGCACACAACAGTTCCGGGTGGATGACCAGCTCTTTGTTGGCTACGTGGGCGCCAAAAAAGGTCGGGCGGTACACAAGAGGACCATCTCCCGCTGGGTAATCTTGTGTATCAAAGCCTGCTATTCTTTGGCTAAGAAGGAGCCCCCTGTTGGGCTACGTGCCCATTCTACCAGGGCAACAGCTGCTACCACGGCTTTAGGCCGCGGTGTTCCGCTACAGGATATATGTCAGGCAGCTACGTGGGCCTCGGTGCACACGTTTACCAGGCATTACTGCCTTGACAGCCAAGTCCGGAGAGACGGCTTTTTTGGCCGTTCTGTTCTCCAAGACTTCCTTGTCCGATCTTTGTTCGCAGACCCACCACCGGGGTTGGTATTGCTGGGGTATCTATTCTAAGGTAAGGAATCTGTCACTAACGTGTCTCTTTCAGATGCACAAGTTACTAACTTGTGTAACGATATATCTGTAAGAGACAGTAGTTAGTGACAGATTCCTTACCGCCCCACCCATCCTCCCCGTTCTGCGAACTGATTTCTAGGGTTAAGGACATCCCTTTCAGGGCCCTAGTATTTTTTCAGACACCAATGTCAGCTTCTTGCATGGCTCTGCGTTCCTGGCGCGGAAAGTCGTGTACAGAACTGACGTCAGCGCGCATGGGCCGCGTCTAAGTACTGGCCGCCACGTCATCCCGGCGATGCCGACGACGGACGCGGAGCCGCACGACGCCGCCTACCGACGCGCAAGGGTACTGCTACGCAAAACTTTCCGTATCCAGCCTGACGCCTGGGGATATTCTAAGGTAAGGAATCGGTCACTAACTACTGTCTCTTACAGATATATCGTTACACAAGTTAGTAACTTGTGCATTAATAATACCTCAGAGGTGCCCCCTGAAAATCTACCAAACCACTAATGTGTGCCTGACTGGTCTGCACCAGCCTGCCTCCTCTAGACATGTTTCTGACCGACCCACTGAGGTGGGAGTCTTTTGCTCTTGTGGGTCAGAAACAAAGCCTGCTCTGGGTGGAGGTGCTTCACACCTACCCCGAAGCAGGAACAGCATTGAAAGGCGGTGAGCCTCAAAGGCTTCCTGTCCTTTGTCATGCTAACCAGGGCATCTCCAACTAGTGGAGATGCCAGTCTCCCTGACCAAGCCCCACTTTTGGTGGCAAGGTCAGCGGGGACATTTGTAAGCAGGAGAGGTGGGTCCCCTCTCAGCCAGGGCCACCCCTTAGGTGCCCTGAGCTGAAGTGACCCCCCTTCCTTTCAGAATCCTACATTGTTTTAGACGATTCTAGCCAATAGGGTTAGGGCTATGCCCCCTCCCCAGAGGGAGTGGACATACAAGGGGGGTAGGCACCTTAAAAAGTAAGTAGCTCATTGGCTACTACCTTCTAACCCCTGTAACTCCCCCTCACAGAGTATTTAGGGACGCCCCTGAACCTTCATCCTCAGATTACCGGCGACCTACGAAGAAGAGGACAAAGAAGAGTTGTGTAGCAGCGAACAACTGACTACGTCCCAGCCCTACCGGCGTGTCTGCAGCCCTTATAGACCCTGCTGAAGAAGAGGGACTCGTCCTGCAGCTCAGCGTCCTCCAGAACCCTAGGAGGACTTCTGCCTTCTAAAAAAGACTCCTACTCTCCTGTGAACAGTGGACCTATCCAAAGAAAACCAACTTTAAAGACAAAGTACTCTGCCTGCGGAACCGCAAAACTGACTACCTCTGCACCTGACCCCCCTCGGCCTGAGTTCCGTTGGCCCACCGGTCCAGCAAAGGTTCCCCAGCGATTTAGACCAAAAGTTCACCGTGGGTTGACCCCTGCCAAACGCCACGTCGATGCCTGCAGCCTATGCATGCCGACCCCCCCCAACCCCCTTAACTGCAACCTGTACCAGTAAACTGACTTCCGACGCCAGAGGACACCCCTGCACCTGGGCCACGGGGTTATCACAGTGTTCCGATTCTCCAGCACACCCCTCCTTACCTGTGCAGCTATAGGTTTCTTATGTCCAGCCTCTTGGCCTGAGCCTGCAGCCTTTTTCCAACTTCAAGATTCCCCATTTGTTTGCATTGAGCGCCCGACACTGTGTTGGTACTCTGCACGCGGCTGCCCCAGTGCTGCTGAGGGTGTAATTTTGGTGCTGCCTTGTGTGTCCCCCCCCCCCCCCCCCCTGTGCTTACCTTAACCCCTGGAGACTGGGTTACCAAACTGTTCTATTTACCTGTAAGCAGTGCCACTCCGATTGCCCCCTTTCTCCATTGGTTAATATTGGCACCAGAACCCAAGTTTGACCTCTGCACCCGGCCACCCTAGTGCATCTGGTAGTACAGTGAGGTCACTTACCTGAACCTTGCCTGGTACTAATTCTTCATCCAAAAGCTCAGCATCGTAAATCGTTTACTTACCTGCATATTGCTTATTGTGTTTCCTCCCTTAGGATAACATTGATCTCACAAATGCACTGTGTCCACTTTTTACATTGAAAAACAGTGATGCAAAGTATTTTTGGTTCTATAATATAAATATACTATATACACAATATGATACAATATATAATATTTTTACAAACGATTGGTCCCGGATTTAGTCATTGTGTGGGTCTAATCAATTGTCTGTGTGTACAACCAATGCTTAGCACTGCCCTCTGATTAGCCTAACTTCTTGCCCACACTACCACAAAAGAGAGCATTAGTATCTTATACATCTGAAAGAGACAGTTAGTTATAGATTCCTTACCTTAGAATTACCCCCAAGCGTCAGACTGGATCCGGAGAATTTTTTCTTAGCAGTGCCCCTGCGCGTCGGTGGGTGGCGTTGGTAGACTCCACGTCTGTCGTTGGCGTCATGGTCGCTGGGATGACGTCGTGGGGCCTACTTAGACGCCGCCCCTGTGCGCTGACATCAGTTCTTTCTTTTTCCGTGCCAGCCTAGCGCAGATCCGGAGAGAGCTACCTCACTTTTTGACTAAACTTTTTCAACGTTTTGTCGACTTCTTTTTCGAGTCTTCAACTCCTGGTGCGCGACGAATGGCCCATCATCGGACCGGCTTCAAGCCCTGCAAAGCCTGTCACAGGCTGACATCTGTGATGGACCCGCACCTCGTGTGCCTTTGGTGTCTGGAGCAGGACCACGACCCGAAGTTGTGCTCCGACTTCCGGGCCATGAATCCAAAGTCTTTGTGGGAGCGGTCCCTAAAGCTCTTGGAGGCCCGGCGGTCGACTCCGCGTCGTTCCCGGTCTCGTTCGAGAGGAAGGTCTTGAGGCCGCTCTCGTAGCCCCCACACCTCATTCCATTCCAAGTCTTCGAAGTCCTCGGGTAAGTCGAAGCACAAGAAGGCGAAGAAGCACCGGCGCTCTTCGTCTTCTCCCCGTCGGTCAGCTGACGCGGGACCCGGAGCGTCGTCGCTCTAAGGCTCTGTCTCCAGTGCCTCCTTCAGGGACGACTCCGCGCCTCCCCCTGTTTCTGGGAGACGGGCGTCCCCTGCCCAGCTTCGTACATTTTACGAAGCCCTCCACCTTATCTTTGGGCAGCCCGACTCCGCCGGCGCGCCTTTGGGCCCCGCTGTGCCGGTTGGCGGTCCTGGGCCTTCGATACAAGCCTGGATCCGGATCGACTCCGGTCTATCTTGCCCGACACTCCCCGGCGCCAATTCTGGCGTCGCCCGTGGCCTCGGCCGACGCTGTCCCCATCCTCACCCCCGAGATGGACCCGGGGAGGGTACTTTTGTTCCCCTGTTCATCCCTGGTGTTCCCTATTGCCCAGAAGGTGGTGATGAGGATTGGGAGGGGTCGATGGACTGAAGAGCCGGAATGGAGAGAGGACCTGGGTGACGCCAGTGGTCTGGACACTTCTCCAGACCTTGGCATGCTTTCTCCCCCAACCGTAGCTAGGGAGAAGGGTGCGTCTTATGCTGTAGTGGTGCAAAGGGCAGCCTAGGCTTTGGGCCTGGAGCTCCCTTCAGTGGCAGTCAGGACTAATCTCCTGACAGAGGTGCTTCAGCCTGCAGCAACCTCCTCTGAACCACTTCTGCCCTTCAACGAAGCCCTCACTGACGCCCTTCTGGGCACGTGGTCCAAGCCCAGCTCAGGGACTCCTGTGGAAAGGACGATTGCCTGCTTCCCCCGAGAGCTAGGTGGTACAAGCCTCTTCTTCCAAGGGCGCATTCCTTTCTGCTCCCCCAGACAGGAAATCCAAGAAGCTGAATCATTTTGGGAAGCGCATGTTCTCTTCCTCCAGCTTGGCACTACGGTCCGTGAATACCACGTGCCTCTTGGGCCGATACTCCCATACTTTCTGGGATACGGTCACGCAAGTGCTGCCTCAGTGCCCGGAGGAGGCCCCGGCCGTTCTCTCCCAAGCAGTGGCAGGTGGGAGAGACACAGCTAAATTCACGATTCGATGTGGACTGGATACCACTGACTCACTAGGCAGAACGATTGCCACGTCGGTAGCCCTTAGGTGCTACGCCTAGTTGAGGACAGCTGGCTTTTCAGGGGATGTCCAGTCAACCTTGCTGCACATGCCCTTAGATGGCCGTCACCTTTTTGTAGACAAGGCAGACTGCGCTGGAGCGCTTTAAGGATTCTTGGGCTACGGCCAGATCCTTGGGCCTCGCTGTTTCTTCCCGTCCACCCCAGTCTGCTTTTTGCCCCTTTCGTGGCTACGGAAGGGGCACCCCGGAACGTCCGGCCCAGTCTAGCCACCGGTCCACGCAAGCTGCCCAGCCTCTGCGTGGGCTCAGACGTGGGACCCAGCGACCTCGCGGGTCTGGGAGCCAGCGGGCGGGCCAGTCCACCCTTTCCTCCCCTGCAGCAGCCTCCAAACCCTCCTAGTCCGACCCTTCAGGACCATCCATGGCCAGTGGGTGGCAGGATTCGCCATCACCTCCGCTGCTGGCAATCCATCACGTCGGACAGGTGGGTTTTGCAAATAGTCTGAAGGGGCTACTTCCTCCCCTTCGAGACTGCCCCTCCCTCCATGCCACAGTCTTTCGATCGCATGTCGGAGGATCATTTGGCGCTTCTCCGCCAGAAAGTTTCCGGTCTCTTGGCCAAGAGAGCTATCAAAAGGATCCCTGTGCCAGAAGTAGGTCGTGGTTGCTATTCCCGCTACTTATTGGTGCCCAAGAAGGTCAAAGGCCTGCGTCCTATTCTAGACCTAAGGGCCTCAACTGCTTCCTCTGAAGGAGAAGTTCAAAATGCTCATGTTGGCTCAGGTCCTGTCTGCCCTCGACCCTGGAGACTGGATGGTGGCGTTTGACTTGCAGGACACCTATTTCCATATTCCCGTCCTGCCAGCCCACAGACGCGATCTACGGTTCAAGGTGGACCATGAGCATTTTCAGTTCACCATACTCCCTTCGGCCTTACCAGTGCCCCTCGGGTGTTCACGAAAGTGATGGCAGTGGTCGCAGCTCATCTGCGCATATCAGGGGTTCCAGTCTTCCCCTATCTCGACGACAGGCATTCGTCTCCCACCTCCAGACTATGGCGGACCACCTGCACTCACTGGAGTTCACTATCAATGTGCCGAAGTCACACCTGACTCCCTCTCAGATGCTCCCTTTCATCGGAGCTGTTCTGGACACAGTGCAGTTTCGGGCCTATCCTCCCGAGCAGCGAGTCCGGGATATTCGGTCTATGATACAGAGTGTTTCAGCCTCTATCCCGGATTTCGGTGAGAATGACCCTGAGGCTGCTGGGCCTCATGGCCTCCTGCTGGTGGATCATGCCAGGTGGCATATGCGGGCTCTGCAGTGGGTCCTGAAGTTCCAGTGGGCGCAGCATCAGGGGAATCTTTCCGTCTACTTCCAGATACCGGAGGTGCAGTGGTGGTTAACTGACCAAGATTGGGTCAGAAGCAGATCCCTCTCCCTTCCCCAACCAGAACTAACAGTGGTGACCGATGCATCGCTCCTGGGATGGGGCGGCCATCTGGGAGAGGCGGAGATCAGAGGAGTCTGGTCTCTGGCGGAGTCCGGGCTCCATATCAATCTGTTGGAGCTCCGGGGGATCCGCCTGGCACTGAAGGCATTCCTTCCCTCCCTCAAGGGGAAAGTAGTGCAGGTGTTCACAGACAACACCACCGCCATGTGGTACTGCAACAAACAGGGCGGGTGGGGTCGTGGACCCTATGTCAAGAGGCTCTTCGCCTTTGGACATGGCTGGAACATCAGGGTATGACCCTGGTGGTTCAACACCTGGCATGTTCTCCTAACGCCAGGGCGGATGAACTCAGCCGTCGGTGCCTGGTAGATCACGAATGGCGTCTTCACTCAGAGGTGGTGCCACGGTCTCTTTCAGCAGTGGGGAGAGCCTTGTTTAGAACTGTTCGCCACCGAAGAGAACACGCAGTTTTGCGCGTTGGAGTTTCCAAGGCGGCACTCGCTCAGCGACGCTTTTCGTTGAAAGTGGAACTGCCGCCTCTTATACGCCTTTCCGCCTGTACCACTTCTGCCCCGAGTGCTGAAGAAGATCAAGCGCGACCGGGCCCAAGTCATTCTTGTGGCTCCGGACTGGGCATGAAGAGTCTGGTACCCCGAGCTCGTGAGCATAGCCATCGATCCACCGATCAGACTGCCCCTTCGGGAGGATCTTCTGTCGCAGCAACAGGGGACGGTCCTCCACCCAAACCTGTCCAGCCTCCACCTCCTTGCGTGGAGAGTGAGCGGCAACAGTTGTCAGTTTTTGACCTTCTGCCCGAAGTCTATAACGTCATCTTGGCAGCCAGGCGTCCCACCACTAAAACGGTATACGCCTGTAGATGGAATACGTTTGTGGCATAGTGCACAGCAAAGGCTGTGAATCCCCTCTCTGCCCCTCTTTCTGAGGTTCTCTTGTTCAACCTCTCTTTGGCCCAGCAGGGCTCTGTTCTGAGCACTCTAAAAGGCTATCTTGCAGCTTTTTCTGCTTTCCTTCGGCTGCCAGACCAGCCCTCCTTGATCAAGTCCCCTATTGTTAACAGATTCTTTAAGGGCATTATTCATCTCTTTCCTCCATCTCCTTTCATAATGCCCCGGTGGGACTTCAATCTTGTCTTAACTTAGCTTATGTGTGTTCCCTTCTAGCCTTTTCATAATTGTCCTCTCAGGCTCCTTACTTTGAAAACTGCCTTCCTCTCACCTCTGCTCGCAGGGTGAATGAGCTCTAGGTTTTATCCTCTAAGCCCCCTTTCTTCTCTGTGCATCCAGACAAAGTGGTGCTTAGGACGAGGCCCTCGTTCCTTCCCAAAGTGGTTACACCTTTTCACATAGGACAAACGATCACTTTGCCCACCTTTTTCTCACCTCCGCACCCTTCCAAGGAGGAGGAGAGACTCCACCGTCTGGACCCAAAACGTGCACTGTCCTTCTACCTTGATCGCAGAAAAGATTTCCAGGTGGATGGTCACCTCTTTGTTGGCTATGTAGGTGCCAAGAAAGGTCGGGCTGTCCAAAAGCGCACCATTTCCTGATGGGTTGTCCTGTGTATTAAAACGTGTTACCCTTTATCGAAAAAGGAACCTCCAGTGGGGCTGCGTGCTTATTCCACTAGAGCTACGGCAGGTGCTACTGCATTGGCACGTGGAGTTCCACTCCTTGGCATCTGCCAGGCGGCAACGTGGGCATCTCTGCACACGTTCACCAGACATTACTGCCTGGACAGCCAAGTCCGGAGGGACAGATTTTTTTGTCCGTTCAGTTCTCCAGGACTTTCTGGTGTGAACTTACTTTGCAGTCCCTCCTCTGGGGTTGGTATTGCTGGGGTATCTATTCTAAGGTAAGGAATCTATAACTAACTGTCTCTTTCAGATGAACAAGTTACTTACCTTTGGTAACGATGTATCTGTAAGAAACATAGGCTAGTTATAGATTCCTTACAGCCCCACCATCCTCCCCACTCTGCGAACTGATTTCTAGGGATAGGGACTCCCATCTAGGGCCCTAGTTATGGTGCACCAGTGGTCAGTGTCTTTCATGGGTCTGAGCTTCTGGCGTGGAAAGTCGTGTCAGAACTGACGTCAGCGCGCAGGGGCAGTGTCTAAGTAGGCACTGCAGCGTCATCCCGGCGACCACGACGCTGATGATGGACGCGGAGTCGACCGACACCACCCACCGACGCACAGGGGTACTGCTAAGAAAAAATTCTCCGGATCCAGTCTGACTCCTGCGGGTAATTCTAAGGTAAGGAATCTATAACTAACCTATATCTCTTACAGATACATTGTTACCTAAGGTAAGTAACTTGTTCTTTAGTCTCTGTAAAGCCTCTGAGGATCCACTGGACTCTGTGCACACTATACCTTACTTTGGTATGGTATATACAGAGCCAGCTTCCTAACATGTAAGATACTATTAGTGTTAACTTTGAAGCTCGTGGAAGGATGAATCTGTCTGGCATCGTCCTAAGTTTGAGCGCCTCATATACCGCTCAATGAGCTTCATTAAGCCAGCCTGTGTTTATGCATTTAAAAGTTAGGGAATACGGTTTGTTTTCCTCTTCCTTAATAATGAACTATGTTGTCTTTTTTTAAATAAATGTTACTTACTGCCCTTTTTCTGAATTCAGACTTTGCTCTTAAATATTATCCCCACATCTACCTTGCATCAATCTAGTTCTTTACCAGATATTATTTAGTCTTCGGGTAGATAATGTGGTGTTTTCTATGTCGATAGGAAATGGTATATTTCAGCATGACAGTGGTTAGTTTTATGTTAGTTGCAACGTTTGTCTTTGTAGAAAACGTTCAGGAAAATAAATCCAAAGGGAACTTGATTTTTTTTCTTTCAGAGACTGCTTTGTATTTCCTTATTTATTTTCCTACCTTATTATAGCATTTCATGTCAATTTACACTTTTTACAAAAAACAATGTATTGTTTAACACTACTTCTCTCTAATAAAATTCACAGAACCTTTACAGAGGAAACAGCAGATTAATTATAGCATTTGCCCTTCTGAAGATTCTCTTGAGATCAGAGTTTGTGTATTTTTATACGTGTGCCAAAATTTCATTTGTAGGAACCAGATGACCCGGATGCCCCAGATGAACACGAGTCCTCTCCGCCAGAAGATGCTCCATTATATCCCCATTCACCTGGTACCCAGTATCAGCAGGTAAATGTTTTCACATTTTCTTTTTTTCTGTTATGTTTTTTAGAAAAAATCCATACAGTACAATAAATCTAAAATATTTTATGGTGTTCAGTAAGCCTATAATTACTTGCATACATTGAGAAAAAGGATTTTAAGTGTTAATTGCAGGTTTATGACACGGAAGCTGTTGCTGGACGTACCTAATTATGTACTTAAATTTGTAATCTGAAAGAAACACGTTAGTGACAGATTCCTTACCTTAGAATATCCCCAGGCGTCAGGCTGGATCCGGAAAGTTTTTGCGTAGCAGTACCCCTGCGCGTCGGTAGGCGGCGTCGTGCGGCTCCGCGTCCGTCGTCGGCGTCGTGATCGCCGGGATGACGTCGCGGGCAGTACTTAGACGCCGCCCCTGCGCGCTGACGTCAGTTCTTCTTTTTCCGCGCCAGTAAGCGCAGATCCGGGAAGAGCAGTGCCCTAGTCAATTTTTGACTACATTTTTGGTGAATTTTTTCACTGTTTCTTTTCGAGTCTTCTCGACTCCTAGGTGTCGGTAGGGATGCCCGGCTTCAAGCCGTGCCGTGCCTGTGGTCGAATGATGACGATCACAGACCCGCACTTAGAGTGTCTCTACTGTCTCGGCCGAGACCACGACACGAAGTCGTGCCCTGACTGCCGGAAACTTCACCCGAAGGCTTTGCGAGAGCGGTCTCGAAAGCTCCTGGAGGTCCGGCAGTCGGCTCCGAGCCGCACCAATCCCCGGTCCCGTGAGCGGTCGAGGGGCCGGTCGCGGAGCCCCCGCCGGTCCTCGGAGTCCAAGTCTTCGCGCTCCTCGGGTAAGTCGAAGCACAAGAAGTCTAAGAAGCACCATCGCTCTAAGACTTCCCCTCGCCGGTCTCGCGACTCGGCTGAGGCCCCTGTCGGCACCGTCCCCGCCCCCGCGGCTCCGGATGTGCCTGTGGCGCCGCCCCCGCATTACCCGTCCTTCCCGGGTTTGGGGGCAACTCCGGCCGAGATACAGGAATTCCTGTCGGCCATGGCCCGCCTCTTCGGGCCTCAAGGTCCCTCCGGTGCGCCTTCGGGCCCCGCGGGCCCTGATGGGATTGCTCCGGCGTTGCCGACGACTCCGGTCCCAGCGTCGCCTGTCCCGCCAGCCTTGATCCCGGCTCCGGCCCCGGCCTCGATCCCGGCTCCGGTGGTACCGCAACCCCGATCGACGCCGGTTGACCTAACCACGCCTCCGCCGGCGCCGATCTCCCCGGTGCCGTTCCCGACGCCGCCCTGGGCTCCGGGCGGCGTCGTTCCCCGGTTCTCTCCGGTTCCGGACATGGAGCCGGACCGACGTCGCTTGACGCCGGCTCCGGCGCCGATGAGACCTTGGGTCCCAGATGTCCCTCCCCCTCCATATTTTGAACCAGAGGAGGACCAGGAGAGCTGGGAGGGGTCGGAAGACCCTCTCACACAGCAGTGTGAGTATGATCAGGACTGGGCAGAGGAACTTGGTAATGCCAGTGGTCTAGACACTTCCCCTGACACTGGCATGCTGTCTCCCTCCCGTGGCTACGGAGGAGGGAGCAAATTTCGCAACGGTGTTGCGTAGAGCAGCTGGAGCCTTGCACCTCCAATTGCCTACTGTGGCTGTCAGGACTAATCTCCTGACCGAGTAGCTTCAGCCGGCAGCTTCCTCTTCGGAGACTTTGCTGCCGTTTAATGATGCACTATCTGACGTTCTTTTAGGCACCTGGTCAAAGCCCACCACAGGGGCTCCTGTGGATAGGAACGTGGCCCGACGCCATCGCCCTGCTCCGGGCGACCCCTTGTTTCTCTCTCAACATCCCACCCCCGAGAGCTTGGTTGTCCAAGCCTCTGCCTCCCAAACCGCCTTCCCTACCGCCCCTCCGGATAGGGAATCCAAACGCCTGGACCAATTTGGGAAGAAGGCTTTTTCTTCCTCCAGTGCTGGCTTGCGGTCCG
The DNA here is from genome assembly GCA_963921515.1 of Calotriton arnoldi. Taxonomy (NCBI): domain Eukaryota; kingdom Metazoa; phylum Chordata; class Amphibia; order Caudata; family Salamandridae; genus Calotriton; species Calotriton arnoldi. The sequence goes on along the minus strand of CAWUFW010008625.1, from coordinate 724,183 downwards.
TCAACACCGCTTGCCTTTTGGGCCGATATACCCACTCCCTGTGGGATTCGGTGGCGACTGTTTTGCCCCAGTGTTCTGAGGAGGTCCAGACACTGCTTACCCGCACCATTGCGGAAGGTAGAGATGCGGCTAAATACACCATACGTTGTGGCCTTGATACCGCCGACTCGCTGGGCAGATCGCTTGCAACGACGGTGGCGCTGCTTCGCCACGCCTGGCTGAGAACAACTGGTTTCTCGGGTGATGTCCAGAATACACTCATGGACATGCCCTTTGATGGAGTCGGTCTTTTTGGTTCCAAAGCAGACCATGCGCTGGAGCGTTTTAAGGACTCGCGGGCTACTGCCAAGTCCCTGGGCCTTTCTGTTGTGCGTCCTCCGCTAACCTCTGCTTTTCGCCCCTTTCGTGGCCACGGAAGGGGCACCCAGTCACGTCCGCAGCCCAGCCACCGGCCCGCGCAGCAAGCGTCTTCGCGTGGCCGGGGACGTGGCTACCGCCGTGGCAGTTCGGGCAACCAGCGTGCGGGTCAGGCCTCCGCCCCGTCCGCGGCCTCCAAGCCCTCCTAGTCCCTCCTTTCAGGTGCACAGCACGCCAGTAGGGGGCAGGGTCCGCCATCACCTTCACCACTGGCGTGCCATCACCTCGGACAGGTGGGTCTTGGACATTGTCCGAAGGGGCTACTCCCTCCCCTTCGAGACCACCCCCCAGCCATGCCACCTCAATTCCACCGCATGTCCGGGGATCACTTGGTGCTTCTGCAGAAGGAAGTCACGGCCCTCTTTGCCAAGAGGGCCATCGAGCATGTTCCGACCCCAGAAGTAGGACGTGGTTGCTACTCCCACTACTTTCTGGTGCCCAAAAGGACAAGGAGGACATGCGTCCTATCTTGGACCTCCGGAACGTCAATCGCTTCCTCCGGAAGGAGAAGTTCAAGATGCTCACCCTAGCTCAGGTCTTGACTGCCCTCGACCCTGGAGACTGGTTGGTAGCGTTGGACTTGCAGGACGCTTATTTTCACATCCTCGTCCTGCCGGCCCACCGGCGTTACCTTCGGTTCACGGTAGGCCTCGAGCATTTTCAGTTCACCGTGCTCCCCTTTGGCCTTACAAGTGCCCCTCCGGTGTTCACGAAAGTGATGGCGGTGGTCGCAGCTCATCTGCGCCGGGCAGGGGTTCCAGTCTTCCCCCTACCTCGACGACTGGCTGTTGAAGGCGGGCTCGTCCCAGGCAGTCGTCTCCCACCTCCAGACTACGGCCGAACTCCTGCACTCGCTGGGGTTCTCCATCAATGTGCCGAAGTCGCATCTGATTCCTTCTCCACAGCTCCTTTTCATCGGAGCAGTTCTGGACACGACGCAGTTTCGGGCCTATCCTCCCTAACGGCGAGTCCGGGATATTCAGGCTATGATTCCGATCTTTCAGCCTTTATCCTGGGTTTCGGTACGGATGACCCTGAGGCTGCTGGGCCTCATGGCCTCCTGCATCCTGCTGTTCGATCATGCCAGATGGCATATGCGGGCTCTGCAGTGGGACCTGAAGTTCCAGTGGGCGCAGCACCAGGGCAATCGGTCCGATCACGTTCAGATCTCGGAGGGGACTGCAAGACAGTTGCAGTGGTGGCTCTCGAACCGGCAATGGGTCATGGGCAGATCCCTCTCCCTTCCCCAGCCAGAGCACACAGTTGTGACGGACGCGTCCCTTCTGGGATGGGGCGGTCACATGGGAAAGGCGGAGATCAGAGGCCTCTGGTCTCCGGCGGAGTCCCGGCTCCATATCAACATTCTGGAGCTCCGGGCGATCCGACTTGCACTCAAGGCATTCCTTCCCTCTGTCAAAGGGAAAGTAGTGCAGGTGTTCACAGACAACACCACCGCCATGTGGTACTGCAACAAGCAAGGCGGGGTGGGGTCGTGGACCCTATGTCAGGAGGCTCTGCGCCTCTGGACATGGCTGGAACATCAGGGCATATTCCTGATGGTTCAACACCTGGCAGGTTCCCTGAACGCCAGGGCGGACGAACTCAGCCGCAGGTGCATGATGGATCACGAATGGCGTCTTCACTCGGAAGTGGCGCAAGGACTCTTTCTACAGTGGGGAGAGCCTTGGTTAGATCTATTCGCCACCGAAGAGATCGCGCAATGTCATCAGTTCTGCGCGTTGGAATTTCCAAGGCAGCACTCGCTCGGCGACGCTTTTCGTCGCGAGTGGAGTTGCGGTCTGTTGTACGCTTTTCCGCCTATACCACTTCTACCCAGAGTGTTGAAGAAGATTCGGCGCGACCGGGCCCAAGTCATCCTTGTGGCTCCGGACTGGGCTCGAAGAGTTTGGTATCCTGAGCTACTCAGTATGAGCGTCGATCCCCCGATCCGTCTGCCTCTTCGGGAGGATCTTCTGTCGCAGCAGCAGGGGACGGTCCTCCACCCGAACCTGTCCAGCCTCCACCTGCTTGCGTGGAGATTGAGCGGCGGCAGTTGATTCCTTTCGACTTGCCTCCCGAAGTTTGTGATGTGATTCTGGCAGCCAGGCGTCCCTCCACTAAGGTGGTATACGCCTGCAGGTGGAACAAGTTTGTGGCATGGTGCACAGCAAAGGCTGTGAATCCCCTTTCTGCCCCTCTTTCTGAGGTTCTTCTGTTCCTTCTTTCCCTGGCCCAACAGGGTTCTGCCCTGGGTACCATCAAGGGCTATCTTTGTGCCATCTCGTCCTTCCTCAGGCTTCCTGATCAGCCCGCCCTTTTCAAGTCCCCTGTTAACAGGTTTCTAAAAGGCATTACACACCTCTTCCCTCCTGTTCCGTTTGTGATGCCTCAGTGGGACTTGAACTTGGTTCTTACCTTTCTTATGTGCGCTCCCTTTGAGCCTCTACATAACTGTCCTCTTCGTCTTCTGACTCTGAAGACAGCCTTTCTGGTGGCCATCACCTCCGCTCGGCGGGTGAGTGAGCTCCAGGCTCTTTCATGCAAACCTCCCTTTCTGTCTGTCCATCCAGACAAGGTTGTTCTTAGGACGCGTCCGTCCTTCTTGCCAAAGGTGGTTACTGCCTTCCACATTGGGCAGACCATCACTTTGCCCACCTTCTTTCCGCCTCCTTCCAGAGAGGAAGAGAGGCTCCACCGTCTGGACCCAAAACGTGCGCTTTCCTTTTATATCAACCGCACACAACACTTCCGGGTGGATGACCAGCTCTTTGTTGGCTACGTGAGCGCCAAAAAGGTCGGGCGGTGCACAAGAGAACCATCTCCCGCTGGGTAACCTTGTGTATCAAAGCCTGCTATTCTTTGGCTAAGAAGGAGCCTCCTGTTGGGCTGCGTGCCCATTCCACCAGGGCAACGGCTGCTACCACGGCTTTAGGCCGCGGTGTTCCGCTGCAGGATATCTGTCAGGCAGCTATGTGGGCCTCGCTGCACACATTTACAAAGCATTACTGCCTTGACAGTCAGGTCCGGAGGGACGGCTTCTTTGGCCGTTCTGTCCTTCGGGACTTCCTTGTCTGATCTTTGTTCGCAGACCCACCACCGGGGTTGGTATTGCTGGGGTATCTATTCTAAGGTAAGGAATCTGTCACTAACGTGTCTCTTTCAGATGCACAAGTTACTAACTTGTGTAACGATATATCTGTAAGAGACAGTAGTTAGTGACAGATTCCTTACCGCCCCACCCATCCTCCCCGTTCTGCGAACTGATTTCTAGGGTTAAGGACATCCCTTTCAGGGCCCTAGTATTTTTCAGACACCTATGTCAGCTTCTTGCATGGCTCTGCGTTCCTGGCGCGGAAAGTCGTGTACAGAACTGACGTCAGCGCGCAGGGGCGGCGTCTAAGTACTGCCCGCGACGTCATCCCGGCGATCACGACGCCGACGATGGACGCGGAGCCGCACGACGCCGCCTACCGACGCGCAGGGGTACTGCTACGCAAAAACTTTCCGGATCCAGCCTGACGCCTGGGGATATTCTAAGGTAAGGAATCTGTCACTAACTACTGTCTCTTACAGATATATCGTTACACAAGTTAGTAACTTGTGCATATAGTGACTTCCTTAATTAATGAACAGCACAGTAGGCTTTGGAAGTGCTGGATGATTACAGCACCGAAGTTGTAGTCCTCTTAATTCTCTTCATATAGTTTAAGGAAGGCAAACATTTGCCCAACGTCAGTAGCCTCCATGAAGCCCAGTCAATCAGGTTTTGTAGATATGCGTCTGCTTCACCCGTGAGGGTCTTGATGCCCTGTGGGATCATACTGCCTATTCTCATGTTTTGAGGTCCTTCCTGAACTGCTGGAGCAATGGTGAGGCTCTGAGGTGCAGATGGAGGTTGTTCCAGGCATTAGCCGGCATGTGGGAGAAGGAGCAGCCTCCACTGTTTGTCCGGCAGATGCGTTGGGTGGCTGCTAGAGAGAGGGATCCAAAATAGAGTTTTCTGGTAGGTTGGTGGAAATTCACTTGGTTGTTGAGGTACGCCAGTCCTTCATTGTGTAGTGCCTTATATGCTGGGGTGAGCAGCTTGAACTGGCATCTATTTGTGACTGGTAGCAAGAGCCATCTGAAGACCTTCCTGAGCATTGGGAGGGTGAGGAAGCAAGCGAAGATGATGCTGACCTGCTTCTTTATGGATAGCTGGCTGTCGCGGTTGATGCCGAGGTTGCAGGCTTGTTTGGTGGGTTTGAGGGCTTGTCCAAGCTCAGCGGGCCACCATTCGGTGTTCCAGAGGGTGTTCTTGCCTTTCCCGAAGAGAAGTACTTATGTCTTGTCGTTGTTGAGTTTGAGACAGTTGTTGTTCCTTCAGAAGCCCACATCTTTCATGTATCTTTGGAACTTGTCTTTGATGGGCGTTGGGCCGTTTATCAGGGAGAGGATGAATTGGGTGTTGTCGGCGTAGGAGATGATGTTGAGTCTGTGACTCTTGTCGGGGCTGTCATGTCAACATTGAAAAGGGTTGGGCTGAGGGATGAGCCTTGAGGTACACCGCAGTTGATATTCTTAGGAAGCGAGAAGTAGGGTGGGGGGATGATCTTCGGCTTTCTTCCTGTGAGGTAGGATGCGATCCACTATAGTGCTGCTCCTTGGATTCCGATCTGGTGGAGTCTGTTGATCAGTGTGTGGTGTGATATGGTGTCAAAAGCTGCAAAGAGGTCGAGCAGGATGAGGGCTGCTGTATCTCCGTGTTCTAGCAGCATACTGATATCTTCCGGGGCTGTGACTAGAGCTGTCTCGGTGCTGTAGTTTGCTCTGAAGTCGATTGGGAGGGGTCCAGAAGGTTGTGGTTCTCCAGATGTCTAGTGAGCTAGATGTTGCTAGCTTTCTCAATGACCTTGGCTGGAAAGGGGAGCAGGGAGATGGGTCTGTAGTTTTTAGGTTCTCCTTGGTCCGCGGATATCTTCTTCAGCAAAGGCTTCACATCGGCATGTTTCCATTTCTGGGGAAAGTGGGCCGTGGTGATCGAGGGGTTGAAGACCTTGGTGAGTTCTTCGCTGACTGGTTGATTGCTGAGGTTGATAGTGTGGTTGGGACAGGGGTCTGCTGGGGCTCCAGAGTGGATGGATCTCACGATGTACACGGTTTCCTTCTCGGTGAGGGTGTTCTACGAGGTGAGCTGGTGTGGGTGGGTGTCGGTCAGCATGAGGAGGTTAATGCTGTCCTCCGCAGGGGTTAGGGGCGCGAAGTCTTCGTAGATGTTGATTTTGTTTTGGAAAAAGTCTGCGAGGGTGTCACAGAGACCTAATGAAGGTGTGATGTTGCTTTCGGTTGCTAAGGGGTTAGTGAACCCCTTGACTATGTTGAAAAGTTCCTTGCTGTTGGAGCTGTCAATGATGCAGGTGGCTAGAGCAGTCTTCTTGGTGTTTTTAAGGAGGTGGTGGTATCAGTTGAGGGCATCTTTGATGCGTTTTCTGTCCACGAAGGTCTTACTAGTGCGCCATCTTCGGTCTGCAGTCTCGTTTCTGGGTTTTCAGTTCTGCTGTGAACCAGTTGGAGTGTTGTGCTCATTTCTTAGGGTTGGTAGGTTTCCTCGATGCGACTTAGTCATCGCTTGCCGTGATCCAGTTCGCTAACCACCGCTTGTTCTGTCTCTTCCATGGTGGTGGGTAGACGGGAGTTGAGGGTGTTGGTCTATTGTTGCGCTGATACCTTTGACCAGCTGCACTGTGTCGCTGGCGGTGGAGGCCGGGGTGTTGGTGGTTCCGAGATGACGAAGTGGACGCAGTGGTGGTCGATCTAGGTGAGCTCCTCGGTGTGGTTGTATTTTACTCTGTTGCTGGCTGAGAAGATAGGGTTGCACGTGTGTCCTTGGGAATGGGTGTGGGAGGGGTTGGTGACAGCTGCTTGAGTCCGAGGTTGGCCATTCTTTCTAGGAGGTCAGTCGTGTTGGCATCGTCCATGTTCTCAAGGTGAAAGTTGAGGTCTCCTAAGAAGATGTACAGATTCGAGATGTTGGCAATAGGGGCAATAAAGTCGGGGGATGGCGTTGCAGATGGCAGGGCAGGGTCCCAGAGGTCTGTAGGCAAGGGTGCCTGTGATTGTGGTTTTGCTGTTTGTTCGAAGTTGAGGTGCTCCATGAAGGGGGTGTCATCTGTGGTGGTTGAGCATTCGAGGGTTTCTTTGTAGATTATGGTGATGACGCCGCCGTTTGTTGGAACGGTCGATGTGCGCGATCTTGTATCTGTCGGGGGTGGCTGTGGCAATGTACGGAGCAGATGCAGGGTTCAGCCAAGTGTCTGTGATGAAGACTGCGTCTGGAGCACGAGTCATAATGGTGTCCCAGATTTCCGTGGCGTGTTTTCCAAGTGAGCGAGCGTTGATCATCAAGCAGTTGATCTTTCCGAAGATGTTGGCGTTGGACTTGTTGGTGGGTGTGGGTGAGTAAGATGTCAGCCACTCCGCCCACACACCCCCAGCACAAGGCCCTGTCAGATCTGCATCAAATGAATGGGCCAAATACCACGTAGGAGGATAGAGCTCATGCACTCCAAAGAAAGGATATCATTCCGGCAGGGAGGAGGGGGAATGAAAGGGTGTCGGGGAGTGTATTGACTCGAGTTACCAAGCCACAGCCTGTTGGAGACGGTGGGGTGTAGCACTTTCAATGTAGCATAGGGACCAGCAGCTGCAGAGTACTAGAAAAAGCACCCAAACAACCTACTTTCTTCACCAGTCACAGCATGTTTGCAAACGAGAGTATGCATATCTTTTTCTTGAAGACCCCTTCCCTTTTGTGAGTTTTTTTAAAGTTAATTGCCTTTTATTCACGTACCTAATAGAGAGGAAAGTACAAGTAGGCCTGTGTAGTTTCTTTTGATATCCAACAGTCATTCCAAATTCATTTCCCTTTCTTTTTTTTTTTTTTTTTTTTTTTATCATATCACCAAATATGCGTCTGCAATTCTTATAGAGCCGCCCTTCTGATCTACGCGCCCGCGGCCACTGCATTCGCTTTGGTCTGTGAACCGATCCAGACCTGCACCATTGTTGATGACTTGGTGTAATCATTGGACCATGAGGGGTTATTCGAATCCCAAACCTCTACACCACAATATAAAGGCCTGCCAGATATCAAGGCAATTCTCTTTTCCTCCTCCCTGGTCCAGACGAGCCATTTTAGAAGCTGCTTTAACCCAATCTTCCAACTTAGGGGGCAGAGGGTCTCCATTTCATACATATTTCCCTCTGTGCTATCAAAACAAGATACAGCAGTTAGACCTCTGTGTGAATGCTTCATCTTCTTACTTATCGTACCATCTTCCCCGAAATGGACAAGTGCCACATTCAAAATGATTTCCCTGCCAAAAATACCACAGAGGGCTTTCTCGATTCCACTCGCAATAGGCTCTCAGCCTGGGGCACTCATAAAAAACATGGAGATCGTTAGCTTTTATGAGATCGCATCTTGGACATTTGGGGGTGGGAGATGGAACACACTTTGCTATCTTAGCCGGAGTCCAGTACAGCCGATTGATAACAAAAAAGTGATTCTTCTTGAGGTTAGCCGGCTTTACATACTTATATAGAAGCTTCAAGGAAAGTTCATAGATTGCTTCAATATCACACTCCAAAGAAACCTCATTCCATACTGAGTGTTGTGGGGGATACTCCTTCTCATCTGCCTCCAGGGACTTCTTATACCATTTAGCAATTTCCTTGCTCTTAAGATTTACATCTTGAAGGGATTGCTCCAATTCCCAGTCACCACAGATTTCATTCTTCTCAGCTGTGAACCAAGATACTAATTGCATGTATTTGAATCTAGAGAAGTCACTTCCGATCCTAGCTCTTAAAACCTCCCATGGATGGACCCCCTCTGATGTTATCAGATCTGACCATATTGTAATGCTCGCCTTTCTAATTGGAATAGTTAGGCTATCTTTAAGGCATAACGGGGTCCCAGGAGATTCCCAGATTGGGGCAAAATCAGAGTAGTAACCTACCCCCACATCTGCTTCTAACCTTATACCACAGGCTGAGGGCAGACTTCAGTACTTTTAAACGTACTTTTTTAAAGTACCTTGGTGCCCCAAATTTGTACAGGAAACCGTCCCCACCATCCTACCTTATCATTTCAGCCAGAAGTCTTCCCCAAGTTGAATCATCAGGCTTCATGAGCAACATCCGGATATTCTTAAATTGAAAGTCTACACAGTACCAATTGATATCGGGGAGAGCCAGTCCACCTTTAATAAGCCTGCGTCTAAGCTTCTTCCAGGCCAGCCTAGCACCCTTATAGGCCCAAATAAAACTTACGATCTTACTAATGCCCAGCTTTGGGAAATTGAGGGGGATAGCATTAAACAAGTAAGTTAATTTGGGGAGAATAACCATTTTAACTAGGTTAACCCTTCCATAGATTGTTAAAGGAAGGTTTTTCCACCTTGCTAATAAACGATCTATTTCTTTTATAACCATATTTAGGTTGATCTGTGGGATGTTCTCGATGTCTTTAACGATTATAATACCCAAGTATTTAAAATCTTGACTTGTTCTGCCCCCCCCCCATTCCCAATAGCCGATATTCCAACACATCACCTCGGTTTTAGAGGTGTTGGCTAGATACCCCGACAGAGATCCGAACTCTTCTAGCAAGGTTTCAACCCTTGGAACTGCCACTGCGGGGTTATCCGTATATAACAGCAAGTCATCAGCGTACAAAGCAACCTTGCTGCTATAATAATGGGATTTAAAGGGAGTTATTAAGACATCTGCTCTTATTGCCTGTGCCAAGGGTTCTATATAAATATTGAATAACAGGGGCGAAAGGGGATAACCCTGTCTCGTTCCTCTAAGTATATTAAAACTAGATGTTAAAATCCCGTTCAGTAGTATTTTAGCAGAGGCCCCCTGATAACATTTTTCCAAAGTCTGGATAAAAATAGACCCAAAACCCATTATTCTTAACACTTCCCAAAGATATACCCAGCATACTCTGTCGAACGCCTTGGCCGCGTCTATTGCCACCACGGCCAAGGGTTCAGATCGAGTGATTGCCAAATCTATGTTACCTATGAGTTGCTGTGTTTGTTCTTGAATATACCTTTTAGGGATAAATCCTTTCTGATCAGAATTAATCAGCTGTGGAACGATTTTGACCAATCTCCCTGCTAGAATGCTCACAAAGATCTTATAATCAGCATTCAGCAGGGAGATCGGTCTGTAGGAATCAGCCCTTAAAGGGTCCTTAGTGGGCTTCAGAATGAGCACTATTGTTGCCTCCTTCCAGGATCTAGGTACCTGGCCCCCTAATCGATAGACCGAATTAAACAGAGTGCCCATGAATGGAACCAACTCCTCCATCAGGAGTTTATACACCTCGCGTCTGTACCTGCTGCTTTATTAGTTTTGCATCTCCCAATTTGCGTTCTGATCTCGTCCTCTGTTATTGAGGCATCTAGTTTTTTACGGCTTTCAGCTGTTAGAGTAGACAAGGATTTCTCCCTCAACAAGGTTTTAAGGGTCTCGGTATTAGGTGAGATCTCCTCCTTATAGAGCTCAGAGAATAAAGAGAGTAGACAAGCTTGCATGTCCTCCGATCTACTAGATGTCTCCCCATTTTCATTTATAATTAGTTCATTTATGTGGTTCTTTGCCCGATCCGTTCTGGCCTTCCAGGCCAGAAGTGCTCCTGCCTTCTCTCCATACTCGAAATTCTGCATGGACTTTGTCAGCCACTGTGCTTTACGTTTCTGATCAAACCTGATCCTGTAATCCTGGCAGGCATTTTCAAGCTTTCTCTGAGCTTGTTGTATTCTTTCAGGGGCCCCTTGATTGAGCCGGAGCAGGTCTACTTCAAGTTGGGAGATTTTATCCTCCAGCGTTCTTAACTCTTGTGATTCCTCTCTATTTTTGGTACAAATAAGACTATGCAGAAAGCCCCTCAGATATGCCTTAAAGGCATCCCAGACATAGTCTATAGACGTAGATCCAATGTTTATAGAAAAATAGTTGAGGGATACACGTTTGAGCCCTATAGCTATCTCTGGATCCGCCAACCTAGATCTTTTAAGTGTCCATCTAGGTCTTAATTTATACCTACTCCCCGATAAAGAAAAAGTAACAGGGGAGTGATCGGATATATGACTTGGTTGAATGTTAACTGACGTCATATCATCTATAATAGACCTATCGGCCAGAACATAGTCGATTCTTGAGAAATGTCCGTGTTTCTTACTATGAAAGGTAAAACCCTGTATGTTGCCCTTCTTAGCTCTCCATATATCAGAAAGCTCCAGGTCATGCATCATGTTATTTAAAGCCTGACGGACCCGGGGCGCCCCTACATAATGAATCTGAAAGAGACACGTTAGTGACAGATTCCTTACCTTAGAATATCCCCAGGCGTCAGGCTGGATCCGGAAAGTTTTTGCGTAGCAGTACCCTTGCGCGTCGGCAGGCGGCGTCGTGCGGCTCCGCGTCCGTCGTCGTGATCGCCGGGATGACGTCGCGGGCAGTACTTAGACGCCGCCCCTGCGCGCTGACGTCAGTTCTTCTTTTTCCGCGCCAGTAAGCGCAGATCCGGGAAGAGCAGTGCCCTAGTCAATTTTTGACTAACTTTTTATGTGAATTTTTTCACTGTTTCTTCGAGTCTTCACGACTCCTAGGTGTCGTAGGGATGCCCGGCTTCAAGCCATGCGGAGCCTGTGGTCGCATGATGTCGATCACGGACCCGCATCTCGAGTGTCTCTTCTGTCTCGGCCGAGACCACGACACGAAGTCGTGCCCTGACTGCCGGAAACTTCATCCGAAGGCTTTGCGAGAGCGGTCTCGAAAGCTGCTCGAGGTCCGGCAGTCGGCTCCGCGCCGCACCAAGCCCCGGTCCCGGGAGAGGTCGAGGGGCCGGTCGCGGAGTCCCCGCCAGTCGTCGGAGTCCAAGTCTTCGCGCTCCTCGGGTAAGTCGAAGCACAAAAGTCTAAGAAGCATCATCGCTCTAAGACTTCGCCTCGCCGGTCTCGCGACTCGGCTGAGGCCCCAGTCGGCACCGCCCCCGCGGCCCCGGACATGCCTGTAGAGCCGCCCCCGCATTACCCGTTCTTTCCGAGTTCGGGGGCGACTCCGGCCGAAATACAGGAATTCCTGTTGGCCATGGCCCCCCTCTTCGAGCCTTCAGGCCCCTCCGGTGCGCCTTCGGGCCCCCGGGCCCTGATGGGGTTGCCCCGGCGCCGCCGTCAACTCCGGTCCCGGCGTCGCCTGTCCCACCAGCCTTCATCCCGGCCTCGGCTCCGTCCCCGGCCTCGATCCCGGCTCCGGTGGCACCGCAACCCCCATCGACGCCGGTTGACCTAACCACGCCTCCGCCGACGCTGATGTCCCCGCCCCGGACGGCGTCGGTCCCCGGCTCTCTCCGGCTCCGGACATGAAGCCGGACCGACGTCGCTCGACGCCGGCTCCGGCGCCGATGAGACCTTGGGTCCCAAATGTCCCTCCTCCTCCATATTTTGAACAAGAGGAGGACCAGGAGAGCTGGGAGGGTTCTGAGGACCCTCTCACACAACAGTGTGATTATGATCCGGACTGGGCTGAGGAACTTGGGGATGCCAGTGGTCTAGACACCTCCCCTGACACTGGCATGCTGTCTCCTCCCGTGGCTACGGAAGCGGGAGCTAATTTTGCAACGGTGTTGCGTAGAGCAGCTGGAGCCTTACATCTCCAGTTGCCTACTGTGGCCGTCAGGACTAACCTCCTGACAGAAGTGCTTCAGCCGGCGGCTTCCTCCTCGGAGACTATGCTGCCGTTTAATGATGCACTCACGGACGTTCTTTTGGGTGCCTGGTCCAAACCCACCACAGGGGCTCCTGTGGATAGGAACGTGGCCCGACGCCATCGCCCTGCTCCGGGCGACCCCTTGTTTCTCTCCCAACATCCCACCCCCGAGAGCTTGGTTGTCCAAGCCTCTGCCTCCCAAACCGCCTTCCCTACCGCCTCCCGGATAGGGAATCCAAACGCCTGGACCAATTTGGGAAGAAGGCTTTTCTTCCTCCAGTGCTGGCTTGCGGTCCGTGAACACCGCTTGCCTTTTGGGCCGATATACCCACTCCCTGTGGGATTCGGTGGCGGCTGTTTTGCCGCAGTGTTCTGAGGAGGTCCAGACACTGCTTACCCGCGCCATTGCGGAAGGGCGAGATGCGGCTAAATACACCATCTGTTGTGGCCTTGATACCGCCGACTCGCTGGGCAGATCGCTTGCAACGACGGTGGCGCTGCGTCGCCACGCCTGGCTGAGGACAACTGGTTTCTCGGGTGATGTCCAGAATACACTCATGGACATGCCCTTTGATGGAGTCGGTCTTTTTGGTTCAAAGGCAGACCATGCGCTGGAGCGGTTTAAGGACTCACGGGCTACTGCCAAGTCCCTGGGCCTTTCTGTTGTACGCCCTCCGCTCACCTCTGCTTTTCACCCCTTTCGTGGCCACGGAAGGGGCGCCCAATCACGTCAGCTGCCCAGCCACCGGCCCGCGCAGCAAGCGTCTTCGCGTGGCCGAGGACGTGGATACCGCCGTGGCGGTTCGGGCAACCAGCGTGCGGGTCAGCCCACCACCTCCAACCCGTCCGCGGCCTCCAAGCCCTCCTAGTCCCTCCTTTCCGGTGCACAGCACGCCAGTAGGGGGCAGGGTCCTCCATCACCTTCACCACTGGCGTCCCATCACCTCGGACAGGTGGGTCTTGGACATTGTCCGAAGGGGCTACTCCCTCCCCTTCGAGACCACCCCCCCAGCCATGCCACCTCAATTCCACCGCATGTCAGGGGATCACTTGGTACTTCTGCAGAAGGAAGTCATGGCCCTCTTGGCCAAGAGGGCCATAGAGCATGTTCCGACCCCAGAAGTAGGAAGTGGTTGCTACTCCCACTACGTCCTGGTGCCCAAAAAGGACAAGGAGGACATGCGTCCTATCTTGGACCTCCGGAACGTCAATCGCTTCCTCCGGAAGGAGAAGTTCAAGATGCTCACCCTAGCTCAGGTCTTGACTGCCCTCGACCCTGGAGACTGGTTGGTAGCGTTGGACTTGCAGGACGCTTATTTTCACATCCCCGTCCTGTCGGCCCACCGGCGTTACCTGCGGTTCACGGTAGTCCTCGAGCATTTTCAGTTCACCGTGCTCCCCTTTGGCCTTACAAGTGTCCCTCGGGTGTTCACCAAAGTGATGGCGGTGGTCGCAGCTCATCTGCGCCGGGCAGGGGTTCCAGTCTTCCCCTACCTCGACGACTGGCTGCTGAAGGCGGGCTCGTCCCAGGCAGTCGTCTCCCACCTCCAGACTACGGCCGAACTCCTGCACTCGCTGGGGTTCTCCATCAATGTGCCGAAGTCGCATCTGATTCCTTCTCCACAGCTCTTTTTCATCGGAGCAGTTCTGGACACGACGCAGTTTCGGGCCTATCCTCCTGAACGGCGAGTCCGGGATATTCAGGCTATGATTCCGATCTTTCAGCCTTTATCCTGGGTTTCGGTACGGATGACCCTGAGGCTGCTGGGCCTCATGGCCTCCTGCATCCTGCTGGTCAATCATGCCAGATGGCATATGCGGGCTCTGCAGTGGGACCTGAAGTTCCAGTGGGCGCAGCACCAGGGCAACCTGTCCGATCCCGTCCAGATCTCGGAGGGGACTGCAAAACAGTTGCAGTGGTGGCTCTCGAACCAGCAATGGGTCATGGGCAGATCCCTCTCCCTTCCCCAGCCAGAGCACACAGTTGTGACGGACGCGTCCCTTCTGGGATGGGGCGGTCATATGGGAGAGGCGGAGATCAGAGGCCTCTGGTCTCCGGCGGAGTCCCGGCTCCATATCAACCTTCTGGAGCTCCGGGCGATCCGACTTGCACTCAAGGCATTCCTTCCCTCTGTCAAAGGGAAGGTAGTGCAGGTGTTCACAGACAACACCACCGCCATGTGGTATTGCAACAAACAAGGCGGGGTGGGGTTGTGGACCCTTTGTCAGGAGGCTCTGCGCCTCTGGACATGGCTGGAACATCAGGGCATGTTCCTGATGGTTCAACACCTGGCAGGTTCCCTGAACGCCAGGGCGGACGAACTCAGCCGCAGGTGCCTGATGGATCACGAATGGCGTCTTCACTCGGAAGTGGCGCAAGGACTCTTTCTACAGTGGGGAGAACCTTGGTTAGATCTATTCGCCACCGAAGAGAACGCGCAATGTCATCAGTTCTGCGCGTTGGAATTTCCAAGGCGGCACTCGCTCGGCGACGCTTTCGTCGCGAGTGGAGTTGCGGTCTGTTGTACGCCTTTCCGCCTATACCACTTCTACCCAGAGTGTTGAAGAAGATTCGGCACGACCGGGCCCAAGTCATTCTTGTGGCTCCGGACTGGGTTCGAAGAGTTTGGTATCCCGAGCTACTCAGTATGAGCGTAGATCCCCGATCCGTCTGCCTCTTCGGGAGGATCTTCTGTCGCAGCAGCAGGGGACGGTCCTCCACCCGAACCTGTCCAGCCTCCACCTGCTTGCGTGGAGATTGAGCGGCGGCAGTTGATTCCTTTCGACTTGCCTCCCGAAGTTTGTGATTCTGGCAGCCAGGCGTCCCTCCACTAAGGTGGTATACGCCTGCAGGTGGAACAAGTTTGTGGCATGGTGCACAGCAAAGGCTGTGAATCCCCTTTCTGCCCCTCTTTCTGAGGTTCTTCTGTTCCTTCTTTCCCTGGCCCAACAGGGTTCTGCCCTAGGTACCATCAAGGGCTATCTTTGTGCCATCTCGGCCTTCCTCAGGCTTCCTGATCAGCCCTCCCTTTTCAAGTCCCCTGTTGTTAACAGGTTTCTAAAATGCATTACACACCTCTTCCCTCCTGTTCCGTTTGTGATGCCTCAGTGGGACTTGAACTTGGTTCTTACCTTTCTTATGTGCGCTCCCTTTGAGCCTCTACATAACTGTCCTCTTCGTCTTCTGACTCTGAAGACAGCCTTTCTGGTGGCCATCACCTCCGCTCGGCGGGTGAGTGAGCTCCAGGCTCTTTCATGCAAACCTCCCTTTCTGTCTGTCCATCCAGACAAGGTTGTTCTTAGGACGCGTCCGTCCTTCTTGCCAAAGGTGGTTACTGCCTTCCACATTGGGCAGACCATCACTTTCCTCACCTTCTTTCTGCCTCCGCATCCTTCCAGAGAGGAAGAGAGGCTCCACCGTCTGGACCCAAAACGTGCGCTTTCTTTTTATATCAACCGCACACAACACTTCCGGGTGGATGACCAGCTCTTTGTTGGCTACGTGGGCGCCTAAAAAGGTCGGGCGGTGCACAAGAGAACCATCTCCCGCTGGGTAACCTTGTGTATCAAAGCCTGCTATTCTTTGGCTAAGAAGGAGCCTCCTGTTGGGCTGCGTGCCCATTCCACCAGGGCAACGGCTGCTACCACGGCCTTAGGCCGCGGTGTTCCGCTGCAGGATATCTGTCAGGCAGCTACGTGGGCCTCGCTGCACACGTTTACCAAGCATTACTGCCTTGACAGTCGGGTCCGGAGGGACGGCTTCTTTGGCCGTTCTGTCCTCCGGGACTTCCTTGTCTGATTTTTGTTCGCAGACCCACCACGGGGTTGGTATTGCTGTGGTATCTATTCTAAGGTAAGGAATCTGTCACTAACGTGTCTCTTTCAGATGCACAAGTTACTAACTTGTGTAACGATATATCTGTAAGAGACAGTAGTTAGTGACAGATTCCTTACCGCCCCACCCATCCTCCCCGTTCTGCGAACTGATTTCTAGGGTTAAGGACATCCCTTTCAGGGCCCTAGTATTTTTCAGACACCTATGTCAGCTTCTTGCATGGCTCTGCGTTCCTGGCGCGGAAAGTCGTGTACAGAACTGACGTCAGCGCGCAGGGGCGGCGTCTAAGTACTGCCCGTGACGTCATCCCGGCGATCACGACGCCGACGACGGAAGCGGAGCCGCACGACGCCGCCTGCCGACGCGCAAGGGTACTGCTACGCAAAAACTTTCCGGATCCAGCCTGACGCCTGGGGATATTCTAAGGTAAGGAATCTGTCACTAACTACTGTCTCTTACAGATATATCGTTACACAAGTTAGTAACTTGTGCCTCTGATTCGATCTATCCAATAGGGGGTCAAGCAACACATTAAAATCTCCCCCGATTATTATAGGGGGAAACTATTTCCATCAAGTTGGGGGGACGTCGACCCCTGTGGCCAAAGTCATCCCACCTGGATGTGGACGGAGGAGTAGCCCCAGGAAGACCCTTGTTGACCGCACAGCATCTTCAGCATCCTCGAGCATCTTCAGAATACTGTTTACCTTGCATCAGGACCACTCCTTAAAAATCAATGGCAAGTGGCCATTAACTTTGGAACTGGACAGGAGACTGCTTTTCTTTTGTATAGTAACTGGTCCTTTGTACCTTGTTGGACCCTCTAACTGGCTGACTCCCTGAGTTGGATGCCCAAAGTAATCCAAAGTCACTGAATTCTATGTTGATGCAACCTTTTGCTGGAAAAAAATCTCATATTTGTTGAATTTGCCAGTGCTTGATCGTGTTAAGTGAAAAATCTTGATTTATTGTTTCTTTAAAAATCTATATCTCCAAAACCTTCTGATGGATCTTTTTCAGTTTGGTGTCCATATATTCATAAAAATACAGTTTATTAGAAATTGGTGTCAGATTTCTTGAGAGTCGTGTTTCTTTCTTCAATTATTTTGGTGCTGTTTAAATGCTTTACACTTTTTTCTTTGTTGAATCCTGACTACTCGAAGCCCCAGCTATCCAGGGTTGAGCTAAGGTTTCACAAACGAAACCTGACTGGGTCTACAAGGGTTGAAAGTGTATCACACGGTGAGGTCTCAGAACCACACCATATAATACACCCCATTTCCTCACAGTTGACATTCCCATTTTCCACCTTTAGTTTTCAGTTTGTGTGCACCCTAGAATGCAAGTCATTTGCCTTCTAGCAGATGGACAAGTTACTTACCTTCAGTAACGCCTTATCTGGTAGAGACATGATCTAGCCGCAGATTCCTTACCTTTGAATTTCCCAGGCATCAGACTGGATCCAGAAGATTTTTCTAAGAGCAGTACCCCTGTGTGCCAGTAGGTGGTGTCGTTTGACTCCACGTGCCATCGTCCGCACCACCTATATAGGCACCACCTCCGCTCGCTGACGTCAGTTACTTTCCACGACTTTCCACACCTGAATCGCGGAGCCATGAAGTGCATTAACATTGGTGTGTTTTGAACAACTAGGTCCCTTAAAGGGAACAGCCCTGACACTAAAAACCTGTCCGCAGCGCGGGGAGGATGGGTTGAGTCAGTAAGGAATCTGTGGCTAGATCATGTCTCTATCACATATGGCATTACTGAGGGTAAATAACTTGTCCATCTGATAGAGACATCTAGCCACAGATTCCTTACCTATGAATAGATACCCAAGCAACACCATCCCCGGCAGAGGGACTGCAGACAAGTTTAGACCAGGAAGTCCTGCAGGACATAGAAGCCAAAAAGGCCATCCCTTTGAACTTGACTGTCCAGGCAGTAGTGCTTGGTAAACATGTGCAGGGATGCCCACGTTGCTGCCTGACAAATGTCAAGGACTGCAACTCCACATTGCAAGGCCGTGGTAGCAGCCTTAGCTCTGGTAGAATGAGCCCTTAAGCCACAAAATCTGAAAGAAACACATAGTGATAGATTCCTTACCTTAGAATATCCCCAGGCGTCAGACTGGATCCGGAAAGTTTTCGTCAGCAGTACCCCTGCGCGTCGGTAGGGGCGTCGTGCGGCTCCGCGTCCGTCGTGGTCGACGCAATGACGTCGTGGGCGCTACTTGGACGCTGCCCACGCGCGCTAATATTAGTTCTTTCTTTTTCCGCGCCAGCAAGCGCAGATCCGGAGAGAGCGGTACCCCTAGTCTCTTTTTGACTAAGTTTTTGAGATCTTTTTCTCACCTTTATCGAGTCGATATCGACTCCTGGTGCAGTTAGCGATGCCCGGTTTTAAATCCTGCGAGGACTGTCATCGGATGATGTCGGTGACGGACCCGCACCGCTTGTGTCTCTTCTGCCTGGGGCGCGACCACGACCCCAAGTCGTGCCCCGACTGCCGGTCCATGGCTCCGAAGTCTTTGCGGGAGCGGTCCCGAAAGCTGCTTGAAGACCGGCAGTCGGCTCCGCGCCGTGACAGGTTCCGGTCTAGAGAGAGGTCGAGGGACCGTGCACGGAGTCACCATCGATGATCGTCGGGATCGAAGTCTTCGCACTCTGGGTCAGGTAAGACGAAGCACAAGAAGTCGAAGAAACGTCATCGTTCTTCGACTTCCCCTCGCCGGTCGCGCGACGCGGCTGAGGGTATGGATGGTGCCACCCCCGCGGCTCCGGCGCAGTCCATGGAGTCGCCACCCGACTATCCCCCCTTCCCGGGGTCGTCGGCGACTCCGGCCCAGATACAGGACTTCCTGTCGGCCATGGCTCGCCTCTTTGGGCCGTCGGGTCCCGCCGGTGCGCCTTCGAGCCCCGCGGTCCCGCCTGGGTGTCCTCGCGTTTCATCGCCGGCGGCTCCGGCCCCGGCGTCGCTGTCGGCTCCGGCGCCGCAGGACACCCTTGGATCCAGGCCTGGATCCCGGTCGACGCCGGTTGACCTCGTTACACCTCCACTGATGTCGACCCCACCGTCACCGATTCTGACGCCGCCCGCTCCTCGGGACGACGTCGACCTCAGGTTCAGCCCCGAAGGGGACGTGGCGTCGATCGATGCCGTTCTCGACGCCGTTTGGGGATTTCTATCCCCATGTCCCTGCTCCTTATTTTCGGCCTGTTGAACAGCCTGAGGAGCAAGGGGAGGACTGGGAGGGGTCGGACGACCCTCTCGCTGCAGCCTGCGAGTCTGAACAGGACTGGGCTGAGGAACTGGGGGAAGCCAGTGGTCTGGATACCTCACCAGACCTTGGCATGCTGTCTCCTCCTACCGTGGCTACGGAGGAGGGAGCCAGATATGCAGTGGTGTTGCGTAGGGCGGCGGAGGCCCTACACCTCAAGCTCCCTACTGTGGCCATCAGGACTAACCTCCTGACAGAGGTGCTTCAGCCAGCAGCTACTTCTGCGGAGCCGCTGCTGCCCTTTAATGAAGTTCTTTCAGACGTTCTTTTGGGCTCTTGGTCCAGGCCCACCACAGGGGCTCTTGTGGATAGGAACGTGGCCCGACGCCATCGCCCTGCTCCGGGTGACCCTCTTTTCCTCTCCCAACATCCCACCCCCGAGAGCTTGATTGTCCAAGCCTCTGCTTCCCCAACCGCCTTCCCTTCCGCACCACCGGATAAGGAATCCAAGAAGCTGGAACAGTTTGGAAAGAAGATTTTCTCTTCCACCAGCTCTGCGCTGCGGTCCGTGAACACTGCATGCCTCTTGGGCCGTTATTCCCACTGTCTATGGGATACGGTGGCGAACGTGCTGTCTCAGTGTCCGGAGGAGGCCCGGCCTGCTCTCGCCTAGGCTGTTGCAGAGGGGAGAGACGCAGCCAAGTTCATGATCCGTTGTGGTCTAGACACCGCCGACTCACTGGGCAGATCCCTGGCAACGACGGTGGCGGTTCGTCGCCACGCCTGGTTGAGAACAACTGGATTTTCCGGGGATGTCCAAAGCACCCTTATGGACATGCCCTTTGATGGCCGTCGCCTCTTCGGCGACAAAGCGGACAGCGCGTTGGAGCGGTTTAAGGACTCACGGGCTACGGCCAAGTCCTTGGGACTCTCCACAGTCCGCCCTCCTCCGCCTTCCGCTTTTCGCTCCTTTCGTGGCACAGGAAGGGGCGCACCGCAGCGTTCGCAACAGAGCCACGGGCCGGCGCAACAGTCATCCCAGCGCGGACGCGGTTTCCGCCGTGGCGGACACAGGGGCCAGCGGGCGGGTCAGACCACTACCACCACCCCCGCCACCTCTGCCTCCAAACTTTCCTTGTCCGAACTTTCAGGTCCATCACACGCCAGTGGGCGGCAGGCTCCGCCATCACCTCCCTCACTGGGGCACCATCACTTTGGACAGGTGGGTTTTAGAGATAGTCCGAAGGGGCTACTCCCTCCCCTTCGAGACTACCCCCCAGCCATGCCACCTCAATACCACCGCATGTCAGGGGATCACTTGGTGCTTCTTCAGCAGGAAGTTGCGGCCCTCTTGGCCAAGGGGGGCATCGAGCGTGTTCCGACGCCCGAAGTAGGTCGTGGTTGTTATTCCCACTACTTTGTGGTGCCCAAGAAGGACAAAGGCCTGCGTCCTATCTTGGACCTCCGGAACGTCAATCGCTTCCTCAGCAAAGAGAAGTTCAAGATGCTCACTCTAGCTCAGGTCTTGTCTGCTCTCGACCCACAAGACTGGCTGGTGGCGTTGGACTTGCAGGACGCCTATTTCCACATCCCCGTCCTGCCAGCCCACAGGCGTTACCTACGGTTCATGGTAGGCCACGAGCACTTTCAGTTTACCGTGCTCCCCTTTGGCCTTTGGACAGTCGTCTCCCACCTCCAGACTACGGCCGACCTCCTGCACTTGCTGGGGTTCTCCATCAACGTGCAGAAGTCGCACCTGATTCCCTCCCAGAAGCTCCTCTTTATCGGAGCGGTTCTGGACACGGCGCAGTTTCGGGTCTATCCTCCCGAACAGCGAGTCCGGGACATTCGGGCTCTGATTCCCATCTTTCAGCCCTTGTCCTGGGTTTCGGTCAGAGTGACTCTGAGGCTGCTGGGCCTCATGGCCTCCTGCATCCTGCTGGTCAATCATGCCAGGTGGCATATGCGGGCTCTGCAGTGGGACCTGAAGTTCCAGTGGGCGCAGCATCAGGGAAACCTGTCCGATCAGGTCCAGATCTCGGAGGGCACTGCATACCAATTGCAGTGGTGGCTCACGAACCGGCATTGGGTCGACGGCAGATCCCTCTACCTTCCCCAATCGGAGTTCACAGTGGTGACGGATGCGTCCCTCCTGGGATGGGGAGGCCACATGGGAGAGGCGGAGATCAGAGGCCTCTGGTCTCCGGCGGAGTCCCGGCTCCATATCAACCTTTTGGAGCTGCGGGCGATCAGGCTTGCACTGAAAGCATTCCTTCCCTCTGTCAAGGGGAGAGTAGTGCAGGTGTTCACAGACAACACCACCGCCATGTGGTACTGCAACAAACAAGGCGGGGTGGGGTTGTGGACCCTCTTTCAAGAGGCTCTGCATCTCTGGACATGGCTGGAACATCGGGGCATGTCTCTGGTGGTTCAACACCTGCCAGGTTCTCTGAACGCCAGGGCGGACGAACTCAGCCGCAGGTGCATGCTCGATCACGAATGGCGTCTGCACTCGGAGGTGGCGCATGGTCTATTTCAGCAGTGGGGAGAGCCTTGGTTAGATCTATTCGCCACCGAAGAGAACGCGCAATGTCATCAGTTCTGCGCGTTGGAATTTCCAAGGCGGCACTCGCTCGGCGACGCTTTTCGTCGCGAGTGGAGTTGCGGTCTGTTGTACGCCTTTCCGCCTATACCACTTTTGCCCAGAGTGCTGAAGAAGATAAGGCGCAAAGTCATTCTTGTGGCTCCGGACTGGGCTCGAAGAGTATGGTATCCCGAGCTACTCAGTATGAGCATCGATCCCCCGATCCGACTGCCTCTTCGGGAGGATCTTCTGTCGCAGCAGCAGGGGACGGTCCTCCACCCGAACCTGTCCAGCCTTCACCTCTGCGTGGAGATTGATTCCCTTCGACTTGCCTCCTGAAGTTTGTGACGTTATTCTGGCAGCCAGGCGTCCCTCTACTAAAGTGGTATACGCCTGCAGGTGGAACAAATTTGTGGCATGGTGCACAGCAAAGGCTGTGGATCCCCTTTCTGCCCCTCTTTCTGAGGTTCTACTGTTCCTTCTTTCTTTGGCCCAGCAGGGCTCTGCTCTGGGCACTATCAAGCTATCTGCTATTTCGGCCTTTCTCAGGCTCCCTGATCAGCCCTCTCTTTTCAAGTCCCCTGTTGTAAATAGGTTTCTTAAAGGCATTACTCACCTTTTTCCTCCTATTCCTTTCGTGATGCCTCAGTGGGACTTGAATCTGGTTCTGACGTACTTGATGTGCGCTCCCTTTGAGCCACTTCACAACTGTCCTCTTCGTCTTCTGACGTTAAAGACTGCTTTCCTGGTGGCCATCACTTCCGCCAGGCGGGTGAGTGAGCTCCAGGCTCTTTCCTGTAAGCCTCCTTTCCTTTCAGTCCTTCCGGACAAGGTTGTGCTCAGGCCCCGTCCTTCCTTTCTGCCAAAAGTGGTTACGGCCTTTCACATTGGGCAGACTATTACCTTGCCCACCTTTTTTCCGCCTCCGCATCCTTCCAGAGAGGAAGAGCGGCTCCACCGTCTGGACCCAAAACGTGCGCTTTTTTTTTATCTTAACCGCACACAGCAGTTCCGGGTGGATGACCAGCTTTTTGTTGGCTACGTTGGCACCAAGAAAGGTCAGGCGGTCCATAAGAGAACCATCTCCCGCTGGGTTGTCTTGTGTATCAAAGCCTGTTACTCTTTGGCTAAAAAGGAACCTCCGCTGGGGCTGCGTGCTCATTCCACCCGAGCTACTGCAGCCACTACTGCATTGGGACGTGGTGTCCCCCTGCAAGACATATGTCAGGCAGCTACGTGGGCCTCGCTGCACACGTTTACAAAACATTACTGCCTGGACAGCCAAGTCCGGAGAGATGGCTTCTTTGGCCGTTCTGTTCTCCGTGACTTTCTGGTGTGATCTTTGTTCGCAGACCCACCACCGGGGTTGGTATTGCTTGGGGTATCTATTCTAAGGTAAGGAATCTATCACTATGTGTTTCTTTCAGATGCACAAGTTACTTACCTTCGGTAACGATATATCTGTAAGAAACATTAGTAGTGATATTCCTTACCGCCCCACCCATCCTCCCCGTTCTGCGAACTGATTTCTAGGGTTAAGGTCATCTCTTTCAGGGCCCTAGTTTCAATGCACCAGTGGTCAGTATCTTGCATGGCTCTGCGTTCCTGGCACGGAAAGTCGTGTACAGAACTGACGTCAGCGCGCGTGGGCGGCGTCCAATTAGCTTCCGCGACGTCATCTCGTCGACCACGACGCCAAAGACTGACGCGGAGCCGCACGACGCCCCTACCGACGCGCAGGGGTACTGCTGACGAAAACTTTTCGGATCCAGTCTGGCGCCTGGGGATATTCTAAGGTAAGGAATCTATCACTACTAATGTTTCTTACAGATATATCGTTACCGAAGGTAAGTAACTTGTGCTTTTGATGCAGAGGATGGCACATTTCGAGATAGAAAGATCCTGCCGTGCACAAGATAACTATGATTCAATGTACCCCACTAACAGCTGGTCGTCCACCCAGAACTCTTGAGTGCGGTAAAGGTAGAATTAGAACGCTCTTTTTGGGTCCAGACAGAGGAGTCACTCCTCTTCTTTAGAGAGGTGCAGAGGAGCGTAGAAAGTGGGCAGGGTGACAGATTGCCCCACATGGAATGGTATCTGATAGAGACTACTAGCTGCAGATTCCTTAACGTAGAATTATCCCCAGGCGTGAGACTGGACCTGGAAAACTTTCTTTGCCCCAGCATCTCTGCGCGCCGGGAGGCGGTACCACGCGACTCCGCCCTGACGTCGTCCGTGGGCGTGACGTCAGCGAGGTCACATAAGCCCCACCCCGGCGCGCTGACATCAGTTTCCTTCTTTTCCGCGTGCAACGCGGATTTGGAATAGTGTCCTGGCCTGTTTTCAGGTTTTCTTTTCACGCTTTGCGTTGTGAAACAGTGTGCGAATGCCTTCGGGCTTCAAGACGTGCTCTTCTTGTGCGCGTCAAATGTCGGCGACGGACCCTCACCCTATTTGCATGTGGTGTTTGGGCGAGCACCATGATTCTGCGGACTGCGACGCTTGCCAGCGTCTGAAGCCGAAGTCCCGGCGGGAGCGCCGGATGAAACTCCTTTCGGCCCGCTTGTCCAGATCGGTGTCGTCACCGCGTCCGTCCCCCGCGGAAGGGCCCAAGAACCGCCGATTCCGCCTCCGACATCGTCCTTCACCGAGGCCCCAGGGGTGTCGCTCGCCCGCCGGTAAGTCTTATAGCTTGTCCCCGAGGCCAGGTCCCCGTTCTGCGGAGGGCGCAGGTTCTCCTCCGGACATGCGGCCTTGTTCGTCGCCACCCTCCCCGCCGTTTCCTGGCGCTGGGGCGACGAGGGCCCAAATGGAGGCCTATGCTGCGGCTCTGCAGGCTTCCTTGGCCCCTCCTCCTCTTCCTGGGACGTCCGCGGATCCCTTGCCATGTGCGGGGCCTTCCGCGGAGTCGCCGGCGGCTCCGGCCCTGGCGCCGACGGGTTCGGCTCCAGGTTTTGGGGGTGTGGTGTTGTCGAGGTGCGGCCCTACGGGGTTCCCCTCTTCGGCCCACGGCGCCTCTGCCTCACCGCAAACCCCCGAGGGGGGTCCCTGTGGTGTCGCAGCAGGTTGCCGGGACTCGCGGTTCGTTCCCGAGTCCCCCTCGGTCCTCTGGGCAGGCGGCGGCCTTGCCGGAGGCCGAGCTGACGCCGCTCAGGCGCCGACGGCTGTTGGCCCTGGCGGCGCCGCGGGTGCTGGCTAGGGGCCGGGGCACTGCCCCGGGTCCCTCTCGGCCCTCCGCGCAGGCGGCTGCCTCGTCGGAGGTCGAGTCGGCGCCGTTCCTTAGCCGCCCCGGCTCCGACCCCGCCCCATTCTCCTGGGGCGCAAGTGGTGATGGGGGTCGACTCGACGTCCCCGGTGACAGCACCGGCGCCGGTCGACGTCGCGCCGGCGCCTGTGGCGGACTCCACGGCGCCGTGCCGGGTCAGGTCGTCGACTCATCTCCAGAGGTCCCCTCCTCTCCGGATGTTTGTCAACTTTTTGTCTCCTCTTCCCCGGAGACGGGACGCTGCGTCGTTGCTTTTTCCCCGGCGTCTTCCAGGGAGTGCTCTTCGCCGTCCCCGGCCTTCCCTGGAGGCACCTCAGGCCCCCCACTCGTCCGTGGATCTTCCGCCATTCAATGGCTGGCCGTTTGTTCCTCCAGCTGGACTCTGGGATGGCCGGCTTAGTTTACAGCCATCGCCCACGGAGGAATTGCTCTCTCCCCCACGACGCCCTACGGAGGCGAGTGCAGCTTTTGTCCGTGCCATCTCCACGACCACTGGCGTTTTGCGCATGGGCGACCCTGGCACCCCGTTCCCTACGGACCATTTGTTAGAGGTTCTCCATCGGGGCTCTGGTGGACGGGAGCTGTTTCTTCCATTCAAAGCTTCGCTCCATACTTCTCTTCTGGGGGCCTGGGGGCGTCCTGCCACGGGTGATCCGGTGCCTCAGCCGCTCCTACATCGCCATCGCCCTGCTCCGCACGATCCAGTCTGCCTTTCTTTCCACCCTTCTACCCAGGGCCCTCTTCTGCAGACTGCTTTTCCTTCCTTGCCCTTGGTGTTGTTTCCTCCGTCACGGGAGGCCCGGTGGTTGGATTCGTGGGGGCGTAACATCTTCGCTTCTTCTAGTGCTGCTTTGCGAGCGCTCAACACACTTTGTGTGTTGGCCAGGGCTACTTCCAGTCTGTGGGATTCCGTGGAGTCCCTTCTGTCTGCTGCCTCCCCCGAAGGTGTCCGCGCTGATTTGCGTCCCCGTGTGTTGGATGGCCGGGAGTTGGCAGAGTTTATTCTTCGTTCGGCTTTAGATGTGTCTGATGCTCTCGGCCGCGCTATGGCAAGTTCAGTAGCTCTCCGGCGCCATGCTTGGTTGAGGGATGGTGTTTTTCCAGAGAATATTAGGGAGCGTCTGGTTGACCTGCCTTTTGATGGGGTTCTTTTGTTTAACACCATTGCGGACTCCGCCATTCAGCGGCTTCTTGCGGGGCTCCGACCTCCTCCCCCTCCGTAAACTTGGCTTGTCGGTCTTCGGGTGCTTTATGGGAGGCGTTATCCCACTCCCCTTTTTTCTGGGGTCTAGTGCTTCGATTGGCCCGTTTGTGTGTTCCGTGTGGTTTGGCGTGCCTTCGGGGGTCCTTAGGTTTGGCCCTCTGTCCTGTTGGCTGCTGGTACAGCCCCCCTTTTGGCTTCTGTGTCTTTTTTGGCTGATTGGCAAGCCGTCTGTGGTTTTACCTGCAGGTCCTTTGTTCTTGTCCTCTGCTGTGGAATTTTTTCCTAAGCAGTGTTCCCATGTTTTCCTTGGGACGTGTCTTGCCCAAAGTGGGGTACTTGTAGCTATTACATAGCTCTGTCATGCGCTGGGGAGGTGTGGAGGCCCTTTTTCGGGTTCCTTGCCTTTCCTGGCATCACTGTATACCGCTGGTGCGGTCTCTTTTGCCTTTGTCTGGGTGCAGCTTGCGCTGCTCCAGCGTCTGTCATTCTCAGTGTTCGCTACATCGCTAGTCCAGCCTGGCTTGCTGTCTCCGGCATCTTGTTGTGGCGTTTCCGCCTTCCTGTCCGGCGTTTCGGCCTGGTCCTCTGTCTGGTGTCCAGGGGAGCTAGGTTTCTTCTGGCTTTCCTGTGTTCTGGTTGCCGGCTGGTCCGTCCTCCGTGTCTCTCCTCTTTCTCTTCTGACTGGTCCCACTTCTTTTCGTGGGCCGGTATGTGTCTCTGGCACGGCCCCTCTTGGGGATTGTTCTGGATTTCCCTGGCCGCTGTCCTCGGCTTGCGCCTGGTTTGTTCTGGGTGCACTGCTCCATGGTGTTGCCGGCCGGCGGCGGCGCATGTCTGCTCGTTCTGGCCCACTGCCGTGGCCCTTGGTGTGTTCCCTTGTGCCCCTGCCTCTTGTTCTGCTGGGGCTTTGCGCAACTGTGCCTTTCTTCTTCGCCTGCGCTTTTTGGCTAAGGAGCCGCACCTGCCTTGTCCGCTGCCTTGAGGCTGATGCCCGTTCAGCTGCCCCCTATCGCTGTGTCTGTGTTCCCCTACGGCGGGCTCTGCCTCTGGTTCTACCTCTTCTCCCTGGAGTTTGGGGTGGTTCTTTCTTCCTTGGTGCTCCTCTGGCGCTGTTTGCCCCTACGGGGTTTTCTGGCGGTTGTACCTTGGATGGGATTGGGTTCTCCTGGCCTTCCCTTCGCCTCGTTCTTGCTTACTTCTGCTTGTTGAGGGCTGGGCCGCCCTTCTTGTCCCTGTGACACATCCCCTGCTGGGGCCCTGTGTTTCTTCCTACTGGGGAGGCTCTCTCGCAGGCCCTCCTCCCCTCTGGGTATGGCTATGGTATCTATTCTACGTTAAGGAATCTGCGGCTAGTAGTCTCTATCAGATGTACAAGTTACTTACCTTCGATAACGATGTATCTGGTAGAGACGATTCTAGCCGCAGATTCCTTCACGACCCGCACTTCCTCCCCGTTCTGCGAGGACCTTCAGTTTGGTTTTCTGCACTCGCCTCCCTCCGGGTGGCTTGTCTTCTGTGGGTGTCTGCTTCGTCTCCTCCCGGACAGGATGCTTCGTTCTGCTTGATTGTTCCACCCCTTCTTTTATGATGCAAGGTCGGTTGGTTCATGTGTGCTTCTGCATCCCTCCACTCTGGGTTTTTCTCCAGTGTCGGGGCCTACTTTTACTCTTCTCCCTTTTCTTGCAGTTCTCTGCGTTGTTTTTTTTTTGCTTGTACCTCGGCCCTTTCGTTCCTTTCAGGAGATAAGGCCCCTCCCCTTGATGGTGTCGTCTGGGGGTGTATTGCTGTTACTCCTCTGTTCCGGGCTTGTTGCCCCTTCACTATTGTGGATTATGATTGCAGATTCTCTCTCTCTTCTGCTATAGCATTTTTCGCCTGTGTTCTGCCTCCAGGGGGGATGTTGCCTTAGCTTGCAAGGTTGTTCCTCAGAGCGGTGCTCTGCTCTTTCCCTGGTATGGCTTTCGCTGCTATGGCTTTTGGTACCTTCGTGCTTGGCACTTTTCCAATTGGTGCTGTTCCTCACCTTTCGTTTCTCTCTTCTTTTCACTGCTTTTTCGCACACTGTTCCCATAATCTCCACAGTTTTGTTTGTGATGGCTCCGCGTTGTGGCGCGGAAAAGTTCTCCGAAGAAAACTGATGTCAGCGCGCCGGGGTGGGGCTTATGTGACCTCGCTGACGTCACGCCCACGGACGACGTCAGGGCGGAGTCGCGTGGTACCGCCCCCCGGCGCGCAGAGATGCTGGGGCAAAGAAAGTTTTCCGGGTCCAGTCTCACGCCTGGGGATAATTCTACGTTAAGGAATCTGCGGCTAGAATCGTCTCTACCAGATACATCGTTACCGAAGGTAAGTAACTTGTACGTTACCGCTTTTGGAAGAAAAAGAGGCCCTAGTGCGAAGCACCAACTTATCAGGAAAGATGGTCAAGTGAGGAGACTTGGATGACCGAGCCTGCAATTCGCTCACCCTTCTGGCAGATGAAATTGCCACTAAAAAGGCTGTTTTGATAGTAAGCAGCCAGAGGGGGCGATGTGCAGAGGTTCAAATGGAGCGCACATTAGAAAGGTGAGAATCAAATTACGATCCTACTGAGGCATAATGACAGGACAAGTTTGGAACATATGTAAAAGTCCTTTGAGGAATCTATTTACAATGGGAGATTTGAATAATGGGAATTGGTCTTGCAGCCTCAGGAAGGCCGACGGGGCCGAAAGGTACCCTTTGCGAGTGCTCAGTGCAGAGCGCAGCTGGGCAAGGGTGTAAATAAATAGCCAAAACGTGAGAAATGGAAGCAGAATGAGGATCAGTAGACCTTTCTGTACAATATTTTACAAATGTGTGCCACCGGCAGGCGTACATGGTCTTGGTAGAGGGACGCCTCGCTATAAAAATACCATTACAGACTTCGGGAGGAAGGTCAAATGCTTTCAACTGCTGCTGCTCAATCTCCACGCAAGAAGGCATAGAGTTGACAGGTTCCGGTGAAGCACCCTCCCCTGCTGTTGCGACAGAAGATCTCCCGAAGGTGCAGCCCGATAGGAGGATTGATGCTCAGTTGCGGAAGCTCAGGATACCAGACTCTCCGTGCCCAGTCTGAAGCCACAAGAATGACTTGGGCCCTGTCGCTCCTGATCTTCTTCAGCACTCTGGACAGGAGTGGTATTGGCAGTAGGGCATATAGGAGG
Source organism: Calotriton arnoldi (assembly GCA_963921515.1). NCBI lineage: Eukaryota > Metazoa > Chordata > Amphibia > Caudata > Salamandridae > Calotriton > Calotriton arnoldi. The sequence goes on along the minus strand of CAWUFW010008625.1, from coordinate 694,707 downwards.
CCTGAGCTCCACTCGATTTCAAAAAGCGTCTCTGAGCGAGAGCTGCCTTGGAAACTCCTGCGCTCAAAACTGCTGAACTGCGTGTTCCTGGTGGAGGCAAACAGATCTAACCAAGGCTCTCCCCACTGTTGGAGGAGACCTTGCGCCACCTCTGGATGGAGACGCCATTCTTGATCTGCTAGGCATCACAGCTGAGTTAGTCCGCCCTGGCGTTCAGAGAACCTGCCAGGTGTTGAACCAACAGGGATATTCCCTGCTGTTCCAGCCTCGTCCAGAGATGCAGGGCCTCTTGACAAAGGATCCACGACCCCACCCTGACTGTTTGTTGCAGTACCACATGGCGGTGGTGTTGTCCGTGAACACTGAACCAGCTTTCGCTTGATTAAAGGAAGAAAGGCTTTTAGTGACAAGCAGATCACCCAGCGCTCCAGCAAGTTGATGTGCAGTCCGGATTCCGTCGGAGACCAAAGTCCTGTGATCTGCACCTCTCCCAGATGGCCGCCCCATTCCAGAAGTGACGCATCTGTCACTACTGTGTGGTCTGGTTAAGGAAGGGAGAGGAGTCTGCCTCTAACCTAGTCGCAGTCAGTTAGCCACGACTGCAGGTCCTGTGCAGTTCCAGCCATGTCCAGAGGCGGAGGGCCTCTTGACAAAGGCTCTACAATCCCATACTGTCCTGTTTGTTGCAGTACCACACGGCAGTGGTGTTTTCCGTGAACACCTGCACCTACCCTTCCCTGGATGGAAGGTAGAAAGGCTTTCAATGCCAATTGGATCGCTCGGAGCCCCAACAGGTTGATGTGGCGTTCGGATTCCGCTGGAGACCAGAGACCTCTGATCTCCACCTCTCTCAGATGGCCGCCCTATCTCAGGAGTGTCGCATTTGTCGCTACTGTAAGAACTGGTTGGGGAATGCAGAGGGGTCTGAAACATCGGTATGATAGCCTGAATATCCTGGACTCACTGATCTGAAAGAGACACGTTAGTGACAGATTCCTTACCTTAGAATATCCCCAGGCGTCAGGCTGGATCCGGAAAGTTTTTGCGTAGCAGTACCCTTGCGCGTCGGTAGGCGGCGTCGTGCGGCTCCGCGTCCGTCGTCGGCATCATGATCGCCGGGATGACGTCGCGGGCAGTACTTAGACGCCGCCCCTGCGCGCTGACTTCAGTTCTTCTTTTTCCGCGCCAGTAAGCGCAGATCCGGGAAGAGCAGTGCCCTAGTCATTTTTTGACTATCTTTTTGGTGATTTTTTCACTGTTTTTCTCTAACGAGTCTCCGACTCCGAAGGTGTCGGTAGGGATGCCAGGCTTCAAGCCCTGCGACGTCTGTGGTCGTATGATGTCAATCACAGACCTGCATTTAGAGTGTCTCTACTGTCTCGGCCGTGACCACGACACGAAGTCGTGCCCCGACTGCCTTGAATCCGAAGGCTTTGCGAGAGCGGTCTCAAAAGCTCCTCGAGGTCCGGCAGTCGGCTCCGCGCCACACCAGGCCCCGGTCACGTGAGAGGTCGAGGGGCCGGTCGCGGAGTCCTCATCGGTCGTCGGGGTCCAAGTCTTCGCACTCCTCCGGTAAGTCGAAGCACAAAAAGTCTAAAAAGCGTCATCGCTCCACGACTTCGCCTCGCCGGTCTCGCGACTCGGCTAAGGCTCCTGTCGGCACCGTTCCCGCCCCCGCGGCTCCGGGAGTGCCTGTGGAGCCGCCCCCGCATTACCCGTCCTTCCCGGGTTCGGGGGTGACTCCGGCCGAGATACAGGAATTCCTGTCGGCCATGGCCCGCCTCTTCGGGCCTCAAGGTCCCTCCGGTGCGCCTTCGGGCCCCGCGGGCCCTGATGGGGTTTCCCCGGCGCCGCCGACTACTCCGGTCCCGGCGCCGCCTGTAACACCTGCCTCGGTCCCGGCCCCGGCCTCGATCCCGGCTCCGGTGCTGCCGCAACCCCCATCGGCGGAGGTGTAGTCAGGTCAACCGGCGTCGATGTCTCCGGTGCCGTTCCCGACGCCGCCCGGGGCTCCGGGCGTCGTCGTTCCCCGGTTCTCTCCGGATCCGGACACGGCGCCGGACCAGCGTCGCTCGACGCCGGCTCCGACGCCGTTGAGACCTTGTGTCCCGCGTGTCCCTCCTTCTCCAATTTTTTAACCTGAGGAGGACGAAGAGGACTGGGAGGGGTCGGAGGACCCTCTCACACAGCAGTGTGAGTACGAACAGGACTGGGCTGAGGAACTTGGGGATGTCAGTGGGCTGGACACCTCCCCTGACATGCTGTCTCCTCCTTCCGTGGCAACGGAGGAGGGAGCAAATTTTGCAACGGTGTTGCGTAGAGCAGCTGGGGCCTTACACCTCCAATTGCCTACAGTGGCCGTCAGGACTAACCTCCTGACGGAAGTGCTTCAGCCGGCGGCTACCTCCTCGGAGCCACTGCTGCCGTTTAACGACGCACTTTCTGACGTTCTTTTGGGCACCTGGTCCAAGCCCACCACAGGGGCTCCTGTGGATAGGAACGTGGCCCGAGGCCATCGCCCCGCTCCGGGCGACCCCCTGTTCCTCTCCCAACACCCCACTCCTGAGAGCTTGGTTGTCCAAGCCTCTGCTTCCCACACCGCCTTCCCTACCGCTCCTCCGGATAGGGAATCCAAACGCCTGGATCAATTTGGGAAGAAGGTCTTTTCTTCCTCCGGTGCTGGCTTGCGGTCTGTCAACATCGCTTGCCTTTTGGGCCGATATACCCACTCTTTGTGGGACTCTGTGGCGCAAGCTTTGCCCCAGTGTCCTGAGGAGGTCCAGACACTGCTTTCCCGCGCCATTGCGGAAGGAAGAGATGCGGCTAAATTCACCATTCGATGTGGCCTTGATACCGCCGATTCGCTGGGTAGGTCTATTGCAACGACAGTGGCGCTGCGCCGTCACGCCTGGCTGAGAACCACTGGTTTCTCGGGTGATGTCCAGAACACTCTTATGGACATGCCCTTTGATGGGGTCGGTCTTTTGGAAACAAGGCAGACCATGCGCTGGAGCGTTTTAAGGACTCACGGGCTACGGCCAAGTCCCTGGGCCTTTCTGCTGTACGCCCTCCACAGCCATCTGCTTTTCGCCCCTTTCGTGGCCACGGAAGGGGCGCCCAGTCACGTCCGCTGCCCAGCCACTGGCCCACGCAGCAAGCGTCTTCGCGTGGCCGAGGACGTGGCTTCCGCCGTGGCGGATCGGGCAACCAGCGTGCGTGTCAGGCCACAAACCCCGCCCGCGGCCTCCAAGCCCTCCTAGTCATTCTTTTCAGGTGCACAGCACGCCAGTAGGGGGCAGGGTCCGCCATCACCTTCACCACTGGCGTGCCATCACCTCGGACAGGTGGGTCTTGGACATTGTCCGAAGGGGCTACTCCCTCCCCTTCGAGACCACCCCCCCAGCCATGCCACCTCATGTCAGGGGATCACTTGGTGCTTCTTCAGAAGGAAGTTGCGGCCCTCTTGGCCAAGAGGGCCATCGAGCGCGTTCCGACCCCAGAAGTAGGACGTGGTTGCTACTCCCACTACTTTCTGGTGCCCAAAAAGGACAAGGTGGACATGCGTCCTATCTTGGACCTCCGGAACGTCAATCGCTTCCTCTTAAAGGAGAAGTTCAAGATGCTCACCTTAGCTCAGGTCTTGACTGCCCTCGACCCTGGAGACTGGATGGTAGGGTTGGACTTGCAGGACGCTTATTTCCACATCCCCGTCCTGCCGGCCCACCGGCGTTACCTGCGGTTCATGGTGGGCCTCGAGCATTTTCAATTCACCGTGCTCCCCTTTGGCCTCACAAGTGCCCCTCGGGTGTTCACGAAAGTGATGGCGGTGGTCGCAGCTCATCTGCGCCGAGTAGGGGTTCCAGTCTTCCCCTACCTCGACGACTGGCTGCTGAAGGCGGGCTCGTCCCAGGCAGTCGTCTCCCATCTCCAGACTACGGCCGAACTCCTGCACTCGCTGGGGTTCTCCATCAATGTGCCGAAGTCGCACCTGATTCCTTCTCCACAGCTCCTTTTCATCGGAGCAGTTCTGGGCACGACGCAGTTTCGGGCCTATCCTCCCGAACGGCGAGTCTGGGATATTCAGGCTATGATTCCGATCTTTCAGCCTCTATCCTGGGTTTCGGTACGGATGACCCTGAGGCTGCTGGGCCTCATGGCCTCCTGCATCCTGCTGTTCGATCATGCCAGATGGCATATGCGGGCTCTGCAGTGGGACCTGAAGTTCCAGTGGGCGCAGCACCAGGGCAACCTGTCCGATCACGTCCAGATCTCGGAGGGGACTGCAAAACAGTTGCAGTGGTGGCTCTCGAACCGGCAATGGGTCATGGGCAGATCCTCTCCCTTCCCCAGCCAGAGCACACAGTCGTGACGGACGCGTCCCTTCTGGGATGGGGCGGTCACATGGGAGAGGCGGAGATCAGAGGCCTCTGGTCTCCGGCGGAGTCCCGGCTCCATATCAACCTTCTGGAGCTCCGGGCGATCCGACTTGCACTCAAGGCATTCCTTCCCTCTGTCAAAGGGAAGGTAGTGCAGGTGTTCACAGACAACACCACCTCCATGTGGTACTGCAACAAACAAGGCGGGGTGGGGTCGTGGACCCTAAGTCAGGAGGCTCTGCGCCTCTGGACATGGCTGGAACATCAAGGCATATTCCTGATGGTTCAACACCTGGCAGGTTCCCTGAACGCCAGGGCGGACGAACTCAGCCGCAGGTGCATGATGGATCACGAATGGCGTCTTCACTCGGAAGTGGCGCAAGGACTCTTTCTACAGTGGGGAGAGCCTTGGTTAGATCTATTCTCCACCTAAGAGAACGCGCAATGTCATCAGTTCTGCGCGTTGGAATTTCCAAGGCGGCACTCGCTCGGCGAAGCTTTTCGTCGCAAGTGGAGTTGCGGTCTGTTGTACGCTTTTCCGCCTATACCACTTCTACCCAGAGTGTTGAAGAAGATTCGGCGCGACCGGGCCCAAGTCATCCTTGTGGCTCCGGACTGGGCTCGAAGAGTTTGGTATCCCAAGCTACTCAGTATGAGCGTCGATCCCCCGATCCGTCTGCCTCTTCGGGAGGATCTTCTGTCGCAGCAGCAGGGGACGGTCCTCCACCCGAACCTGTCCAGTCTCCACCTGCTTGCGTGGAGATTGAGCGGCGGCAGTTGATTCCTTTCGACTTGCCTCCCGAAGTTTGTGATGTGATTCTGGCAGCCAGGCGTCCCTCCACTAAGGTGGTATACGCCTGCAGGTGTAACAAGTTTGTGGCATGGTGCACAGCAAAGGCTGTGAATCCCCTCTCTGCCCCTCTTTCTGAGGTTCTTCTGTTCCTTCTTTCTCTGGCCCAACAGGGTTCTGCCCTGGGTACCATCAAGGGCTATCTTTGTGCGATCTCGGCCTTCCTCAGGCTCCCTGATCAGCCCTCTCTTTTTAAGTCCCCTGTTGTTAACAGGTTTCTAAAAGGCATTACACACCTCTTCCCTCCTGTTCCGTTTGTCATGCCTCAGTGGGACTTAAACTTGGTTCTTACCTTTTAATGTGCGCTCCCTTTGAGCCTGTACATAACTGTCCTCTTCGTCTTCTTACTTTGAAGACAGCCTTTCTGGTGGCTATCACCTCCGCTCGGCGGGTGAGTGAGCTCCAGGCTCTATCATGCAAACCTCCCTTTCTGTCTGTCCATCCAGACAAGGTTGTTCTCAGGACGCGTCCGTCCTTCTTGCCAAAGGTGGTTACTGCCTTCCACATTGGGCAGACCATCACTTTGCCCACCTTCTTTCCGCCTCCGCATCCTTCCAGAGAGGAAGAGAGGTTCCACCGTCTGGACCCAAAACGTGCGCTTTCTTTTTATATCAACCGCACACAACACTTCCGGGTGGATGACCAGCTCTTTGTTGGCTACGTGGGCGCCAAAAAAGGTCGGGCGGTGCACAAGAGAACCATCTCCCGCTGGGTCACCTTGTGTATCAAAGCCTGCTATTCTTTGGCTAAGAAGGAGCCTCCTGTTGGGCTGCGTGCCCATTCCACCAGGGCAACGGCTGCTACCACGGCTTTAGGCCGCGGTGTTCCGCTGCAGGATATATTTCAGGCATCTACGTGGGCCTCGCTGCACACGTTTACCAAGCATTACTGCCTTGACAGCCAGGTCCGGAGGGACGGCTTCTTTGGCCGTTCTGTCCTCCGGGACTTCCTTGTCTGATCTTTGTTCGCAGACCCACCACCAGGGTTGGTATTGCTGGGGTATCTATTCTAAGGTAAGGAATCTGTCACTAACGTGTCTCTTTCAGATGCACAAGTTACTAACTTGTGTAACGATATATCTGTAAGAGACAGTAGTTAGTGACAGATTCCTTACCGCCCCACCATCCTCCCCGTTCTGCGAACTGATTTCTAGGGTTAAGGACATCCCTTTCAGGGCCCTAGTATTTTTCAGACACCTATGTCAGCTTCTTGCATGGCTCTGCGTTCCTGGCGCGGAAAGTCGTGTACAGAACTGACGTCAGCGCGCAGGGGCGGCGTCTAAGTACTGCCCGCGACGTCATCCCGGCGATCACGACGCCGACGACGGACGCGGAGCCGCACGACGCCGCCTACCGACGCGCAAGGGTACTGCTACGCAAAAACTTTCCGGATCCAGCCTGACGCCTGGGGATATTCTAAGGTAAGGAATCTGTCACTAACTACTGTCTCTTACAGATATATCGTTACACAAGTTAGTAACTTGTGCTTCGGGAGGATAGGCCTGAAACTGCACTGTGTCCAGAAAAGCTCAGATGAAAGGGAGCGTCTGAGACGAAGTCAGATCTGATTTAGGCACGATAATAGTGAACCCCAGCGAATGCACGAGGTTCACCGTAGTCTGAAGGTGGAAGACGACAGCCTGAGGCAAGCTGCTCTCCTTCAACAGCCAGTCGTCGAGATAGGGGAAGACTGGCACCCCTGATCTGCGCAGATGAGCTGTGACCACCGGTATCACCTTGGTGAACACCGAGGGGCGCTGGTAAGGCCAAAGGGGAACACGATGAACTGAAAGTGCTCATGGCCTACCATAAACCCCAGGTAGCGCCGATGAGCAGGCAGGATGGGAATGTGAAAATAGGCGTCCTCCAAGTCCAACGCTACAATTTAGTCTCCTGGGTTCAGGGCAGACCAGAATTGAGCTAGAGTGAGCATCTTGAACTTTTCCTTTTTGAGGAAGTAGTTGAAGGCGCACAGATCTAGGATAGGGCACAGGTCCTTTTCCTTCTTCGGGACCAGAAAGTAGCAGGGATAGAAACCACAGTCTACTTCTGGTGCCAGAACCGTCTCTTTGGCTTCCTTGGTCAAGAGATTCATGACTTGCTCCTGAAGCAAAGTCAGGTATAATCGGGGACAATCCTTCAGCTGGTCGTAATTTGGAGGCATGGAGGGAGGGTTTGTCTCAAAGGGGAGGGAGTAGTCCGTCGGACTATCTGAAAGGACCCACCTGTCCAAGGTGATTTTCTGCCAGTGATGGAGATGATGGCTTACCCTGCCACCAACTGGCCGCCCAAGATCTTGAAGGCCCGGACTAGGAAGGTTTGGAGGCTGAGGTTGAAGGAGGGGTGGTGGACTGTCTCTGTGGCCTGAATAAAAGGCGCATGGCATCATAAAATTCCTAGAGCTGGGCGGGGATCGCTTCACATCCCGGAAAGGCTGGGAAGGGCAGAAACTACCCAGGCGCAGATTCTGAGAAATGAGGCCTAGAGCACCAAGACTCCTCCATCGCGTCTGCCAATGGACAGTGAGAGGTCGAAGCACGCTTCGACTTCTTATCTTTCTTGTGCTTCTTACCTTACTGACTCGAAGACTTTGAGTGGAAGGACGAAGACTTGGGGCTCCTTGAACAGTGCCCGGACCTTCCTTTCGGCTGAGAACGAGACCTATGGGGAGAAGGGCGTGGTGCAGAGCACCGGGCTGAAAGCAGCTTTAGGAACTGCTCCTTCAAAGCTTTCGGAGCCGTGGCCTGGCAGTCCGAGCACGACTTCGAGTTATGGTCGCGCTCTAGACACCAGAGACAAACCAGGTATGGGTCCATCACCAACATGGTGCGGTGACTGGCGCCGCACGGCTTGAAACCAGAAGTCTTCTTTAACCTGAGGAAAAAACCTGCACACCAAAAAGAAATCAACAAAACGTCGACAAAAGACTGTCAAAAAGTGACAAGGGTAGCTCTCTTCAAGGATCGGAACTGGCTGGTGGGAAAAGAAAAGAACTGACGTCAATGCGCAGAGGTGGTGCCTGTATAGGTGACGCGGATGTCACAACGGCGCTGACGACGTCACGCGGAGCCGACCGACGCCACCTACCTTAGTTCACTGTTAATTTTCCTCTTGGTGACTTGTGGTTAATTACCTATAATGAGCTGAATTTGAGTTTTTCCTGATGGGGTGTATTCCTCCATTTTGATATCTTTCAAGGTATTGTGTGGCCTTACTTTATTCAAGATTGATGTACGCTGTAGAGGTGCTATCTACTAGAAGGGATCTACTTCTCGCTCTATGAATATGTCTCTGTTCTGCTGCCTTTGGCTCTATAACTGCTACATGGTGTTGAATCTTCTCATGTTGTTGTCTGTCTTCTTCTGTGGTTCTAAACATCAATGAAGCTTCAGGTATTTGACATCAATTAGAATCTGCACCATACTATGCTTTTGTTTTCTTACACATCCTTAAAAGCTATTCAGCCCATTGCCCAGCTCAATATATTCCTCCCACTGTGTGTCATAAGCAAGTGATTTTATGAATTCATTGCGAGATAGAGCTCTGACTAAGCACTAGTTCAGATTTTGAATGATGTGTCAAACAATGGATGATGGTTCCGCCTCCTTGGTAGTTCTGCTAAAGCTGTAGACAACGTCTGGCAGTTCTGATAAATCTTTTTTTCACAGAAATTGGAAAATAGGTGAGTGGCCTTGGTTTTGTTTTCTTGTCAAAACAACGCAGTTTTAATGGCAGGTTCTAAGTTTCCACCAATTACCCCTACCTTTGGAGAGTGTCCCAAGGGTTGAAACTGCATGTTTTAATTTGTACATGGTGCTGCTAGTACCTCTGATGTCCCACGCACCTGGGAGCTGATTCTGCACAACTGTAACTCGAGATCCAAGTTTACCTAAAAGGCTGCTTGCTCGCTATTAGAAGATGAAGTCAAGCCATTGCCTGTAATTAACTCCAGCAAATAACCGAGTTCATTCCTTGCTGCAGCTGGCTTCTAGAGTGAAACGGCATTATGGCAGTAATTTCGGCATTAGTTGGCCTGTAGAAATTGTAATTGCATTTATATGGCGCCGAGGCGTTGAAGCGCTTTATGGCAAGTAGCATGCTAATGAAATCAAAGTTTAGTAGTTATTCCACTGATATTGTTGGTTATTGGGATTACTCATGTTCTCGAAAAAAAAAAATTCTGTGCATTGATTCCAGTTTCTTTGTGGTAGATTTAAAATTAATACTAGTTAGGTGTGATCATTAGTTGGGGCTATGTAGTTTCATGTGAGATAAATAGGCTGGTGGAAGTTAGGTATTATCTGAAAGAAACAGTTAGTTATAGATTCCCTACCTTAGAATTACCCCCAGGCGCCAGACTGGATCCGGAAAGTTTTTCGTCAGCAGTACCGCTGCGCGTCGAAAGGTGGCGTCGGTCGGCTCTGCGTCCGTTGTTGGCGTCGTGGTCGCCAGGATGACGTCGCGGTAGCTACATAGACGCCGCCCTCGCGCGCTGACTTCAGTTCTTTCTTTTTCTGCGCCAGCGGGCGCAGATCCGGAGAGAGCGGTACCTCCAGTCACTTTTTGACTGAACTTTTTGAGCGACTTTTGTCTACGTCTTTTTGAGTCCTACCGACTCCTAGTCCTGGTGCACGTAGGGATGCCCGGCTTCAAGGCTTGCAGTTCCTGTACCCGACTAATGTCGGTGACGGATCCGCACCGCATGTGCCTCTTTTGCCTGGAGCGCGACCACGACCCCAAGTCGTGCTCCGACTGCCGGACCATGGCTCCGAAGTCTTTGCGGGAGCGGTCCCGAAAGCTTCTTGAGCGCCGGCAATCGGCTCCGCGCCGCTCGAGGTCCCGGTCGCGAGGGAGGTCGAGGGACCGGTCGCGGAGCCATCACCACTCGTCATCCAAGTCTTCGCACTCGGGGTCAGGTAAGTCGAAGCACAAGAAGAAGTCGAAGAAGCATCGTCGCTCTTCGACTTCTCCCCGTCGGTCGGCTGACACGACGAGGGATGCGGGCGGTGCCACTCCCGCTGCTCCACGTGCGGAGCCTGAAGGGCCGACTCAGAGTTTCCCTCCCTATCCAGGACCCGGAGGGACCCCTGCCCAGCTTCATCAGTTTTACGAAGCCATGCATGCCATCTTTGGGCAGCCCGACTCCGCCGGCACGCCTTCGGGCCCCGCGGACTCGGTTGGGGGCCCTAGGCCTTCCCTGCCGGCAGCTCCGGCCTCGGCGCCGCAGGGCCCCCATGGATCCTGGCCTGGATCCGGATCGGCGCCGGTCGACCTTGTGACACCTCCACCGGCGCCGACTCCACCGGCACCGCGTCCGCTGCTGACGCCGGCTGCTCCCCCAGCCGGCGTCGACCCCGGCTTCCAACCCGACGTGGACACTGAGCCGGACCAGCGTCGGACGGATCCAGCGCCGATGGGTACTTTTGCCCCTGTGTTCCACCCTGGCCATTTTCAGCCAACCTGGCAGCCAGAGGAGGGTGAGGAAGACTGGGAGGGGTCTGGAGACCCTTTGTCAGACCAGTTGGAGTACGATCTGGACTGGAGAGAGGACCTGGGGGATGCCAGTGGTCTGGATACCTCCCCAGACCTTGGCATGTTGTCTCCTCCTACAGTGGCTACGGAGGGGGGAGCGTCATACGCAGTGGTGTTGCGTAGGGCGGCCGAGGCTCTCAACCTCAAGCTTCCTATGGTGGCAGTCAGGACTAACCTCCTGACAGAGGTGCTTCAACCGGCAGGGAGCTCTTCGGAGCCCCTGCTACCGTTCATTGAGGCCCTAACCGACATCCTTTTGGGCACTTGGTCCAGGCCCAACACGGGGGCCCCCATGGATAGGATGGTTGCCCGATGCCACCGCCCGGCACCGGGCGACCCCACTTTCCTCTCCCAACACCCCACCCCAGAGAGCTTGGTGGTCCAAGCTTCTACTTCCAAGAGCGCATTCCCTAACGCACCACCAGATAGGGAATCCAAGAAGCTGGATCATCTTGGGAAGAAGGTTTTCTCTTCCGCCAGCTTGGGACTGCGGTCGGTAAACACTGCATGTCTATTGGGCCGTTATTCCCACTCTGTGTGGGACACGGTTGCGCAAGTGCTGCCTCAGTGTCCGGAGGAGGCCCGTACCGTACTCTCCCAGGCCGTTGCCGCAGGGAGAGATGCAGCGAAGTTTACCATCCGCTGTGGGCTGGATACCGCCGACTCTCTAGGCAGGACAATTTCCACGTCGGTAGCCCTTCGTCGCTACGCCTGGATGAGATCGACTGGCTTTTCTGGGGATGTCCAGAGCGCTCTTCTGGACATGCCCTTTCATGGCTGTCACCTTTTTGGCGTCAAGGCAGACCATGCTCTAGAGCGTTTCAAGGATTCACGGGCTACGGCCAAGTCCTTGGGCCTCTCCACCCGCCCGGCGCAGTCTGCTTTTCACCCCTTTCGTGGCTACGAAAGGGGTGCCCCACTTCGTCCCGCCCAGAGCCACAGGCCGGCGCAAGCTGCACAAACTTCGCGCGACCGGGGACGTGGGAACAACCGTCGTGGTTCAGGGGGCCAACGAGCGGGCCAGTCCACCAACCCCTCCTCTGCTGCAGCCTCCAAACCTTCCTAGTCCGACCTTTCAGGCCCATCAACCGCCAGTGGGCGGCAGGATCCGCCATCACCTCCCCCACTGGCGCACCATCACGTCGGACAGGTGGGTTTTGCACATAGTCCGAAGGGGCTACTCCCTCCCCTTCGAGGCTACCCCCCCCCCCCCCCGGCCATGCCACCTCAGTACCATCGCATGTCGGAGGATCACCTGGGCCTTCTCCAACAGGAAGTTGCGGCTCTCTTAGCCAAGGGAGCCATCGAGCGCGTTCCTCCCCCAGAAGTAGGTCGTGGTTGCTATTCCCACTACTTTCTGGTACCCAAGAAGGACAAGGGCTTGTGTCCTATCTTGGACCTCAGGAACGTCAACCGCTTCCTCCGGAAGGAGAAGTTCAAAATGTTGACGTTAGCTCAGGTCTTGTCTGCTCTCGACCCTGGAGACTGGATGGTAGCGTTGGACTTGCAGGACGCCTATTTTCACATCCCCGTCCTGCCGGCCCACCGGCGCTACTTGCGGTTCATGGTAGGCCACAAGCATTTTCAGTTAACCGTGCTCCCCTTCAGCCTTACCAGCGCCCCTCGGGTGTTCACGAAAGTGATGGCGGTGGTTGCAGCTCATCTGCGCAGATCAGGGGTCCCAGTCTTCCCCTATCTCGACGACTGGTTGCTGAAGGCTGGCTTGCCCCAGACAGTCGTCTCCCACCTCCAGACTACGGCCGACCTCCTGCATTCACTGGGGTTCTCCATCAACGTGCCGAAGTCGCACCTGATTCCCTCTCAGAAGCTCCTCTTTATCGGAGCGGTTCTGGACACGACGCGGTTTCGGGTCTATCCTCCCGAGCAGCGAGTCCGGGATATTCGGGCTATGATTCCGATCTTTCAGCCCTTATCCCGGGTTTCGGTCAGGATGACCCTCCGACTTCTGGGCCTGATGGCCTCCTGCATCCTGCTGGTGGATCATGCCAGGTGGCATATGCGGGCTCTGCAGTGGGACCTGAAGTTCCAGTGGGCGCAACATCAGGGGAATCTGTCCAATTGCGTCCAGATCTCAGAGGGCACTGCACACCAATTGCAGTGGTGGCTCAGGAACCAGCATTGGGTCAACGGCAGATCCCTCTCCCTTCCTCAACCAGAGTTCACGGTGGTGACCGATGCATCACTTCTGGGATGGGGCAGCCACATGGGAGAGGCGGAGATCAGAGGCCTCTGGTCTCTGGCGGAGTCTGGGCTCCACATCAACCTTCTGGAGCTACAGGCGATCGGTCTTGCACTGAAAGCATTCCTTCCCTCTGTCCGGGGAAGAGTAGTGCAGGTGTTCACGGACAACACCACCGCCATGTGGATCTGAAAGAGACACGTTAGTGATAGATTCCTTACCTTAGAATATCCCCAGGCGTCAGGCTGGATCCGGAAAGTTTTGCGTAGCAGTACCCTTGCGCGTCGGTAGGCGGCGTCGTGCGGCTCCGCGTCCGTCGTCGGCGTCGTGATCGCCGGGATGGCGTCGCGGGCAGTACCTAGGCGCCGCCCCTGCGCGCTGGCGTCAGTTCTTCTTTTCCGCGCCAGCAGCGCAGATCCGGGAAGAGCAGTGCCCTGGTCAATTTTTGACCATACTTTTTGGTGATTTTTTCACTGGTTTTTCACAACTTTAAGGTGTCGTAGGGATGCCCGGCTTCAAGCGATGCGGCGCCTGTGCGCGGATGATGTCCGTCACCGACCCGCATTGGGAGTGTCTCTTCTGCCTCGGCCGAGGCCACGACACCGAGTCTTGTCCCGAATGCCAGGCCCTCAACCCGAAAGCTTTGCGGAGCGGTCTCGAAAGCTCCTCGAGGCCCGGCATTCGGCTCCGCGGAAGCCCCGGTCGCGTGAGAGGTCCAGGGGTCGCTCGCGGAGTGCACACCGGTCGTCGACTTCTTCGTCCGGTAAGTCGAAGCACAAGAAGTCCAAGAAGCATCGTCGCTCTCGGACTTCGCCTCGCCGATCTCGCGACTCGGCTGAGGCCCCTCCCGGCACCGTCCCGCCCCGCGGCCCCGGACTTGCCTGTGGAGTCGCCCCCGTCATACCCGCCCTTCCCGGGTTCGGGGCGGATCCGGCCAAGGTACAGGAGTTCCTGTCGGCCATGGCCCGCCTCTTCGGGCCTTCAGGCCCCTCCGGTGCGCCTTCGGGCCCCGCGGGCTCTGATGGGGTTGCTCCGGCGGCTCCGGCTCCGGCGCGTCGCCCGAGCCTCCAGCCTCGATCCCGGCTCCGGCTTCGGCCCCGGCCTCGATCCCGGCTCCACAACCCCCATCGGCGCCGGTCGACCTCACCACACCTCCGCCGGCGCCGATGTCTCCGGTGCCGTTCTCGGCGCCGCCCTGGGCTCCGGGCGGCGTCGTCCCCAGTTCCTTCCGGCTCCGGACATGGACCCGGAGCGACGTCGCTCGGCGCCGGCTCCGGCGCCGATGGGACCTTGGGTCCCAAATGTCCCTCCTCCTCCTTATTTTTGAACCAGAGGAGGACCAGGAGGACTGGGAGGGTCTGATGACCCTCTGACACGCAACTGTCAGTATGATGAGGACTGGACAGAGAGTCTAGGGGAGGCCAGTGGTCTGGATACTTCTCCTGACACTGGCATGCTGTCTCCTCCCGTGGCTACGGAGGAGGGGGCCAATTTTGGTACGGTGTTGCGTAGGGCTGCTGGGGCCTTACGTCTCCAGCTCCCTACTTTGGCGGTCAAGACTAACATCTTGACAGAGGTGCTTCAGCCGGCAGCCTCCTCTGCGGAGACTGTGCTGCCGTTTAACGACGCCCTCACTGACGTTCTTTTGGGCGCCTGGTCCAAGCCCAACACAGGGGCTCCTGTGGATCGGAACGTGTCACGACGCCATCGCCCCGCTCCGGGCGACCCCTGTTTCTTTCTGTCCACCCCACTCCTGAGAGCTTGGTTGTCCAAGCCTCCGCTTCCCAAACCGCCTTCCCTACCGCTCCTCCGGATAGGGAATCCAAACGCCTGGATCAGTTTGGGAAGAAAGGTTTTCTTCCTCCAGTGCTGGCTTGCGGTCCGTTAACACCGCTTGTCTTTTGGGCCGATATACCCACTCCCTGTGGGATTCGGTGGCGGATGTTTTGCCCCAGTGCCCTGAGGAGGTCCAGGCACTGCTTTCCCGCGCCATTGCGGAAGGAAGGGATGCGGCCAAATACACTATCCGTTGTGGCCTTGACACCGCCGACTCGCTGGGCAGGTCGATTGCAACGACGGTGGCGCTCCGGCGCCACGCCTGGCTGAGAACCACTGGTTTTCAGGGGATGTCCAGAATACTCTCATGGACATGCCCTTTGATGGAAGTCGGTCTTTTTGGGTCCAAAGCAGACCATGCGTTGGAGCGCTTTAAGGACTCACGGGCTAC
Organism: Calotriton arnoldi; assembly: GCA_963921515.1. NCBI lineage: Eukaryota > Metazoa > Chordata > Amphibia > Caudata > Salamandridae > Calotriton > Calotriton arnoldi. The sequence continues at coordinate 679,523 of CAWUFW010008625.1, read as the reverse complement.
TGCAAAGTCCCTGGGCCTTTCTGCTACACGCCCTCCGCTGCCTTCTGCTTTTCGCCCCTATCGTGGCCACGGTAGGGCGCCCTTCACGTCAGCAGCCCAGCCACCGGCCCGCGCAGCAGCGTCTTCGCGTGGCCGAGGGCGTGGATTCCGCCGTGGCGGATCGGGCAACCAGCGTGCGGGTCAGGCCACCACCTCCAACCCGTCCGCGGCCTCCAAGCCCTCCTAGTCCCTCCTTTCAGGTGCACGGCACGCCAGTAGGAGGCAGGGTCCGCCATCACCTTCCCCACTGGCGCACCATCACCTCGGACAGGTGGGTCTTGGACATTGTCCGAAGAGGCTACTCCCTCCCCTTCGAGACCACCCCCAGCCATGCCACCTCAATTCCACCGCATGTCAGGGGATCACTTGGTGCTTCTACGGAAGGAAGTCACGGCCCTCTTGACCAAGAGGGCCATCGAGCATGTTCCGACCCCGGAAGTAGGGCGTGGTTGCTACTCCCACTACTTTCTGGTGCCCAAAAGGGACAAGGAGGACATGCGTCCTATCTTGGACCTCCGGAACGTCAATCGCTTCCTCCGGAAGGAGAAGTTCAAGATGCTCACCCTAGCTCAGGTCTTGACTGCCCTCGACCCTGGAGACTGGTTGGTAGCGTTGGACTTGCAGGACGCGTATTTCCACATCCCCGTCCTGCCGGCCCACCGGCGTTACCTTCGGTTCACGGTAGGCCCGAGCATTTTCAGTTCACCGTGCTCCCCTTTGGCCTTACCAGTGCCCCTCGGGTGTTCACAAAAGTGATGGCGGTGGTCGCAGCTCATCTGCGCCGGGCAGGGGTTTCAGTCTTCCCCTACCTCGACGACTGGCTGCTGAAGGCGGGCTCGTCCCAGGCAGTCGTCTCCCACCTCCAGACTACGGCCGAACTCCTGCACTCGCTGGGGTTCTCCATCAATGTGCCGAAGTCGCATCTAATTCCTTCTCCACAGCTCCTTTTCATCGGAGCAGTTCTGGACACGACGCAGTTTCGGGCCTATCCTCCCGAACGGCGAGTCCGGGATATTCAGGCTATGATTCCGATCTTTCGGCCTTTATCCTGGGTTTCGGTACGGATGACCCTGAGGCTGCTGGGCCTCATGGCCTCCTGCATCCTGCTGGTCAATCATGCCAGATGGCATATGCGGGCTCTGCAGTGGGACCTGAAGTTCCAGTGGGCGCAGCACCAGGGCAACCTGTCCGATCACGTCCAGATCTCGGAGGGGACTGCAAAACAGTTGCAGTGGTGGCTCTCGAACCGGCAATGGGTCATGGGCAGATCCCTCTCCCTTCCCCAGCCAGAGCATACAGTTGTGACGGACGCGTCCCTTCTGGGATGGGGCGGTCACATGGGAGAGGCGGAGATCAGAGGCCTCTGGTCTCCGGGCGGAGTCCCGGCTCCATATCAACATTCTGGAGCTCCGGGCGATCCGGCTTGCACTCAAGGCATTCCTTCCCTCTGTCAAAGGGAAGGTAGTGCAGGTGTTCACAGACAACACCACCGCCATGTGGTACTGCAACAAACAGGGCGGGGTGGGGTCTTGGACCCTTTGTCAGGAGGCTCTGCGCCTCTGGACATGGCTGGAACATCAGGGCATGTTCCTGATGGTTCAACACCTGGCAGGTTCTCTGAACGCCAGAGGCGGACGAACTCAGCCGCAGGTGCATGATGGATCACGAATGGCGTCTTCACTCGGAAGTGGCGCAAGGACTCTTTCTACAGTGGGGAGAGCCTTGGTTAGATCTATTCGCCACCGAAGAGAACGCGCAATGTCATCAGTTCTGCGCGTTGGAATTTCCAAGGCGGCACTCGCTCGGCGGCGCTTTTCGTCGCGAGTGGAGTTGCGGTCTGTTGTACGCCTTTCCGCCTATACCACTTCTACCCAGAGTGTTGAAGAAGATTCGGCACGACCGGGCCCAAGTCATTCTTGTGGCTCCGGACTGGGCTCGAAGAGTTTGGTATCCCGAGCTACTCAATATGAGCATAGATCCCCGATCCGTCTGCCTCTTCGGGAGGATCTTCTGTCGCAGCAGCAGGGGACGGTCCTCCACCCGAACCTGTCCAGTCTACACCTGCTTGCGTGGAGATTGAGCGGCGGCAGTTGATTCCTTTCGACTTGCCTCCCGAAGTTTGTGATGTGATTCTGGCAGCCAGGCGTCCCTCCACTAAGGTGGTATACGCCTGCAGGTGGAATCAAATTTGTGGCATGGTGCACAGCAAAGGCTGTGGATCCCCTTTCTGCCCCTCTTTCTGAGGTCCTTCTGTTCCTTCTCTCTCTGGCCCAACAGGGTTCTGCCCTGGGTACCATCAAGGGTTATCTTTGTGCTATCTCGGCCTTCCTCAGGCTCCCTGATCAGCCCTCCCTTTTCAAGTCCCCTGTTGTTAACAGGTTCTTAAAGAGCATTACTCACCTCTTCCCTCCTGTTCCGTTTGTAATGCCTCAGTGGGACTTGAACTTGGTTCTTACCTTTTTAATGTGCGCTCCCTTTGAGCCTCTGCATAACTGTCCTCTTCGTCTTCTGACTCTGAAGACAGCCTTTCTGGTGGCCATCACCTCCGCTCGGCGGGTGAGTGAGCTCCAGGCTCTATCTTGCAAACCTCCCTTTCTGTCTGTTCATCCAGACAAGGTTGTTCTTCGGACGCGTCCGTCCTTCTTGCCAAAGGTGGTTACTGCTTTCCACATTGGGCAGACCATCACTTTGCCCACCTTCTTTCCGCATCCTTCCAGAGAGGAAGAGAGGCTCCACCGTCTGGACCCAAAACGTGCGCTCTCTTTCTATATTGACCGCACAAAACACTTCCGGGTGGATGACCAGCTCTTTGTTGGCTACGTGGGCGCCAAAAAGGTCGGGCGGTGCACAAGAGGACCATCTCCCGCTGGGTTACCTTGTGCATCAAGACCTGCTATTCTTTGGCTAAAAGGAACCTCCTGTTGGGCTGCGTGCCCATTCCACCAGGGCAACGGCTGCTACCACGGCCTTGGGCCGCGGTGTTCCGCTGCCGGTTATCTGTCAGGCGGCTACGTGGGCCTCGCTGCACACGTTTACTAGACATTACTGCCTTGACAGTCAGGTCCGGAGGGACGGCTTCTTTGGCCGTTCTGTCCTCCAGGACTTCCTTGTCTGATCTTTGTTCGCAGACCCACCACCGGGGTTGGTATTGCTGGGGTATCTATTCTAAGGTAAGGAATCTATCACTAACGTGTCTCTTTCAGATGCACAAGTTACTAACTTGTGTAACGATATATCTGTAAGAGACAGTAGTTAGTGATAGATTCCTTACCGCCCACCCATCCTCCCGTTCTGCGAACTGATTTCTAGGGTTAAGGACATCCCTTTCAGGGCCCTAGTATTTTTCAGACACCTGTGTCAGCTTCTTGCATGGCTCTGCGTTCCTGGCGCGGAAAGTCGTGTACAGAACTGACGTCAGCGCGCAGGGCGGCGCCTAAGTACTGCCCGCGACGTCATCCCGGCGATCACGACGCCGACGACGGACGCGGAGCCGCACGACGCCGCCTACCGACAGCGCAAGGGTACTGCTACGCAAAACTTTCCGGATCCAGCCTGACGCCTGGGGATATTCTAAGGTAAGGAATCTATCACTAACTACTGTCTCTTACAGATATATCGTTACACAAGTTAGTAACTTGTGCTACTGCAGCAAACAAGGCTGGGTGGGGTCGTGGACCCTATGTCAAGAGGCCCTCCGCCTCTGGACATGGCTGGAACATCAGGGCATATTCCTGGTGGTTCAACACCTGGCAGGTTCTCTGAACGCCAGGGCGGACGAACTCAGCCACAGGTGCATGATGGATCACGAATGGCGTCTTCACTCAGAGGTGGTGCAAGGTCTCTTTCAGCAATGAGGAGAGCCTTGGTTAGATCTATTTGCCACCGAAGAGAACGTGAAATGTCAGCAATTCTGCGCGTTGGAATTTCAAAGGCGGCACTCGCTAGGCAATGCTTTTCGTCGCGAGTGGAGTTACGGGCTGTTGTACGCCTTTCCGCCTATACCACTTCTGCCCAGAGTGCTGAAGAAAATCAAGCGCGACCGTGCCCAAGTCATTCTTGTGGCGCCGGATTGGGCACGAAGAGTCTGGTATCCCGAGCTACTCAACATGGCCATCGATCCTCCGATCCGACTGCCTCTTCGGGAGGATCTTCTGTCACAGCAGCAGGGGACGGTCCTCCACCCAAACCTGTCCAGCCTCCACCTCCTTGCGTGGAGATTGAGCGCGGCAGTTGACGTCATTTGACTTGCCTCCTGAAGTCTGTGATGTAATCTTGGCAGCCAGGCGTCCCTCCACTAAGACGGTATACGCCTGCCGATGGAATACATTTGTGGCATGGTGCGCAGCAAAGGCTGTGGATCCCCTTTCTACCCCCCTCTCTGAGGTTCTCTTGTTCCTCCTTTCTTTGGCCCAGCAGGGCTCTGCTCTGGGCACTATCAAAGGCTATCTCTCTGCCATCTCTGCCTTTCTTAGGCTTCCTGATCAGCCTTCTCTCTTCAAGTCCCCGGTTGTAAATCGTTTCTTAAAAGGCATTACTCATCTCTTTCCTCCTATCCCCTTCGTAATGCCTCAGTGGGACTTGAATCTGGTCTTGACCTATTTGATTGTGCGCTCCCTTTGAGCCGCTTCACAACTGTCCTCTCAGACTCTTAACTCTTAAGGCAGCATTCCTGGTAGCCATCACATCTGCCAGAAGAGTGAGTGAGCTCCAGGCTCTTTCATCCAAACCTCCTTTTCTGGCTGTACATCCGGACAAGGTTGTCCTAAGAACTCATCCATCCTTCCTTCCCAAGGTGGTCACCTCCTTTCATATTGGGCAAACTATCACTTTGCCCACCTTCTTTCCGCCTCCGCATCCTTCGAAAGAGGAAGAGAGGCTCCACCGTCTGGAACCAAAACGTGCACTCTCTTTCTATCTGGATCACACCAGACAGTTCCGGGTGGATGACCAGCTCTTTGTTGGCTACGTGGGCGCCAAGAAAGGTCGGGCCGTACACAAGCGGACCATTTCTAGATGGGTCGTTTTGTGTATCTGAAAGAGACACGTTAGTGATAGATTCCTTACCTTAGAATATCCCCAGGCGTCAGACTGGATCCGGAAAGTTTTTCGTCAGCAATACCCCTGCGCGTCGGTAGGCGTCGTCGTACTGCTCCGCGTACGTCGCTGGCGTCGTGGTCGCCGAGATGACGTCATGGGAGCTATTTAGACGCGCCCACGCGCAGCTGACGTCAGTTCTTTCTTTTCCGCGCCAGCACGCAGATCCGAGAGAGAGCAGTACCCCTAGTTAAAAGTTTTAACTTGGTAATTGTTTGTCGAGTAATCGACTCTGGTGCAGTAGGGATGCCCGGGTTTAAATCCTGTGGGGCCTGCCGTCGCAACATGTCGGTAGCGGACCCGCACGACGTGTCTCTTCTGCTTGGGGCACGCCCATGACCCCGAGGTGTGCCCCGATTGCCGGGCCATGGCGCCGAAAGCTTTGCGGGAGCGTTCCCGAAAGTTGTTGGAGGCCCAGCAGTAAGCTCCGCGTCGATCAAGGTCCCGCTCCCGTGGGAGGTCGAGAGACCGGTCGCGGAGCCGTTACCTTCGCTCGTCGGACTCGGGGACAGGTAAGTCACGGCGCCATAAAAAAATCAAAGAAGCGACGTCGTTCGTCTTCTACCCCTCACCGGTCCCAGGAGGGGGCGGGGGCTCACTCCCCCGCGGCTCTGCTGGAGCCCCCGTCGTTGCCTGCGGCCTACCCGTCCTTTCCGGGCCTGCACGCGACGTCGGATGAGATACAGGTCTTCCTGTCGGCCATAGGCCGTGTATTTGCCCCATCGGGTCCCTCCGGAGCGCCTTTGGGCCCCGCGGACCCGTCGGGCGGGTCTGCCCCCGTGCCACTGCCTTCGTCCTCGGCTACGCCGGCAAAGTACCCTGCGGCGCCGTCGGCGCTGGATCCGGCCTCGGCGCCGGCCTCGACGCCGGGCGCGGCGCCGCAACTAACGCCGTACGGCGCCGAACCAGAATTGGTCTCTTACCCCCCGATTCCAATTCTTGGTACAGAGTTTCTCCGATTTCCCCGGGCACCTCGTCCTTACCGGCCAACACCGGTAACTGAAGGAGAGTACTGGGAGAGGTCTGAGGACCCTCTTGCGGCTCAATGCGAGAACGAGCCTGAATGGGAAGAAGACCTGGAGGGTCCTGTGGATCTGGATTTCTCTCCACACCCTGGCACACTGTCCCCTTCTTCCGTGGCTACGGAGGAGGTGGGGACTTTTTCAGTGGTGCTGCATAGGGCGGCTCAGGCTCTTAACCTTGAGCTCCCTTCTGTGCCTATCAGAAAGAATCTTCTGACTGAGGTGCTGCAGCCAGCGTCCTCCTCTGCGGAGCCGCTGCTGCCCTTCAATGAGGCACTCACTGATGTCCTATTGAGCACCTGGGGTAAGCCTAACACAGGGGTTCCTGTGGATAAGGGGGTGGCACGCCGTCATCGCCCGGCGCCAGGCGACCCCAGCTTCCTCACGCAACATCCAACACCTGAGAGTCTGGTTGTCCAGGCCTCTGCCTCTCCGAGCGCATTCCCTTCTGCTCCCCCGGACAAGGAATCTAAGAAACTGGAGCAGTTTGGAAAAAAGATCTTCACTTCTGCCAGTTCAGGGTTGCGGGCGGTGAATACAGCGTGCCTGTTTGGGCCGCTATTCACATTCCGTATGGGACACCGTGGCACAGGTGCTTCCTCAGTGCCCGGTGGAGGCTCGGGCGGTGCTCTCCCAGGCTGTTACAGAGGGGAGAGATGCTGCAAAATTCACCATCCATTGTGGACTTGACACAGCAGATACCCTCGGCAGGGCGCTTTCCACAACGGTGGCGCTCCGTCGTTACGCTTGGCTCAGAACCACTGGCTTCTCCGGGGATGTCCAAAACACCCTGTTGGACATGCCTTTTGATGGCACACGCCTGTTTGGTGACATGGCGGATAGTGCCCTGGAACGCTTTAAGGACTCTCGGGCTACGGCCCAGTCCTTAGGTCTCGCCACCACACGCACTCCCACGGGGTCTGCTTTTCGCTCCTTTCGAGGGCAGGGTCGAGGCGTCCAAACGCGTTCATTTCAGAGTCGCCGGCCTGCACAGCAGCAGTCTCAGCGTGGCTGGGGTCGGGGGGCCCGCCGAGGTGGGTCACGGGGCCAGCGGGCGGGTCAGTCCACCGCCGCCGCTGCCTCCAAACCTTCCTAGTCCGGTCTTTCAGGCCCACCAGACGCCAGTGGGTGGCAGGATTCGCCATCACCTCCCCCACTGGCGCACCATCACTTCAGACAGGTGGGTTCTGCAGATAGTCCGAAGGGGCTACTCCCTCCCCTTCCAGTCTACCCCTCCAGCCATGCCACCTCAGTGCCACCGCATTTCGGGGGATCACTTGGCACTTCTCCAGCAGGAAGTCGCGGCCCTCTTAGCCAAGGGGGCCATCGAGCTCGTTCCGACGCCAGAAGTAGGTCGTGGTTGTTACTCCCACTACTTCGTGGTTCCGAAGAAGGACAAAGGTCTGCGTCCTATCTTAGACCTCCAGAACGTCAATCGCTTCCTCCGGAAGGAGAAGTTCAAGATGCTCACGCTTGCTCAGGTCTTGTCTGCCCTAGACCCGCAAGACTGGCTGGTAGCGTTGGACTTGCAGGATGCTTATTTTCATATTCCCATCCTGCCTGCCCACCGGCGTTACCTACGGTTCACGGTAGGCCACCAGCACTTTCAGTTCACCGTGCTCCCTTTCGGCCTTACCAGCGCCACTCGGGTGTTCACAAAAGTGATGGCGATGGTCGCAGCTCATCTGCGCAGATCGGGGGTTTCAGTCTTCCCCTATCTCGACGACTGGCTGTTGAAGGCGGGATCGCCCCAGGCAGTCGTCTCCCACCTCCAGACTACGGCCGGCCTCCTGCATTTGCTGGGGTTTTCCATCAACGTGCCGAAGTCACACCTGATTCCCTCTCAAAAGCTCCTCTTCATCGGAGCGGTTTTGGACACAGCGCATTTCCTGGTTTATCCTCCCGAACAGCGAGTCCGGGACATTCGGGCTATGATTCCGATCTTTCGGCCCTGGTCCTGGGTGTCAGTCAGGAAGACCCTGAGGCTACTGGGCCTCATGGCCTCCTGCATCCTGCTGATCAATCATGCCAGATGGCATATGCGGGCTCTGCAGTGGGACCTGAAGTTCCAGTGGACGCAGCATCAGGGGAATCTGTCCGATTACGTCCACATCTCGGAGGGCGTTCACAGGACTTGCAGTGGTGGCTCACGGACCAGCGTTGGGTCAGCGGCAGATCCCTCTCCCTTCCCAAACCAGAGCACACAGTGGTGACGGACGCGTCCCTCCTGGGATGGGGCGGCCACATGGGATGGGGCGGAGATCAGAGGCCTCTGGTCTCCGAGGCGAGTCCAAGCTCCATATCAACCTTTTTGGAGCTCAGGGGCGATCCTACTTGCACTGAAAGCATTCCTTCCCTCTGTCAAGGGGAGAGTAGTGCAGGGGTTCACGGACAACACCACCGCCATGTGGTACTGCAACAAGCAGGGCGGGGTGGGGTCGTGGACCCTTTGTCAGGAGGCTCTACGTCTCTGGGCGTGGCTGGAACGTCAAGGCATTTCCTTGGCGGTTCAACACCTGGCAGGTACCCTAAACGCCAGGGCGGACGAACTCAGCCGCAGGTGCATGATGGATCACGAATGGCGTCTTCACTCGGAAGTGGCGCAAGGACTCTTTCTACAGTGGGGAGAGCCTTGGTTAGATCTGTTCGCCACCGAAGAGAACGCGCAATGTCAGCAGTTCTGCGCGTTGGAGTTTCCAAGGCGGCACTCGCTCGGCGGCGCTTTTCGCCGCGAGTGGAGTTCCGGTCTATTGTACGCCTTTCCGCCTATACCACTTCTACCCAGAGTGCTGAAGAAGATCAGACGCGACCGGGCCCAAGTCATTCTTGTGGCGCCGGACTGGGCTAGAAGAGTTTGGTATCCCGAGCTACTTCAGTTTGAGCGTGGATCCTCCGATCCGACTGCCTCTTCGGGAGGATCTCCTGTCGCAGCACCAGGGGACGGTCCTCCACCCGAACCTGTCCAGCCTCCACCTCCTTGCGTGGAGATTGAGCGGCGACAGCTGATTCCATTTGACTTGCCTCCTGAAGTCTGTAATGTGATTCTGGCAGGCAGGCGTCCCTCCACTAAAACGGTATACGCCTGTCGGTGGAACAAATTTGTGGCATGGTGTGCAGCAAAAGCTGTAGATCCTCTTGCTGCCCCTCTTTCTGACGTCCTCTTGTTCCTTCTCTCTTTGGCCTAGCAGGGCTCTGCTCTGGGCACTATCAAGGGCTACCTTTCTGCTCTTTCAGCCTTTCTTAGGCTGCCTGATCAACCCTCTCTTTTCAAGTTCCCTGTTGTTAACAGATTTCTCAAAGGCATTACTCACCTTTTTCCCTCCTGTTCCTTTTGTCATGCCTCAGTGGGACTTGAACCTGGTTCTCACATACTTAATGTTCGCTCCCTTTGAGCCTCTTCATAACTGTCCTTTGCGGTTATTAACTTTGAAAACTGTGTTCTTGGTGGCCATCACTTCCGCTCGGCGGAGAGTGAGCTCAAGCTCTTTCCTGTAAACCTCCTTTCCTGGCGGTTCATCCGGACAAGGTGGTTCTTCGACCACGTCCCTCCTTTCTACCAAAAGTAGTCTCTGCCTTTCATCTCGGGCAAACTGTGACTCTGCCCACTTTCTTTCCGCCTCCGCACCCTTCAAGAGAAGAGAGAGGCTCCACCGTCTGGACCCAAAACGTGCACTTTCGTTCTATCTCCAGCCGCACACAGCAGTTCTGGGTGGATCACCAGCTCTTTGTTGGCTACGTGGGCGCCAAGAAAGGCTGGGCTGTGCACAAGAGGACTATCTCACGATGGGTTGTCTTGTGCATTAAAGCCTGTTACTCTCTGGCTAAAGGAGCCTCCCGGTTGGGCTGCGCGCCCATTCTACCAGGGCGACAGCAGCTACTACAGCATTGGGAAGCTGTGTCCCCCTGCAAGACATCTGTCAGGCGGCCACTTGGGCCTCGTTGCATACTTTCACAAAGCACTATTGCCTTGACAGTCAAGTCCGGAGAGACGGCTTCTTTGGCGGTCGGTTCTCCGTGACTTTCTGGTGTGATTTCACTTCGCAGACCCACCACCGGGGATGGTATTGCTTGAGTATGTATTCTAAGGTAAGGAATCTATCACTAACGTGTCTCTTTCAGATGCACAAGTTGCTTACTTGTGTAACGATATAACTGTAAGAGACATTAGTTAGTGATAGATTCCTACCGCCCGCCCATCCTCCCGTTCTGCGAACTGTACTCTAGGAGTTCAGGTCATCCCTTTCAGGGCCCTAGTTCTATTGCACCAATAGTCGGTCTCTGGCATGGCTCTGCGCTCCTGGCGCGGAAAAGTTGTGTACAGAACTGACGTCAGCGCGCGTGGGCGCGTCTAAATAGCTCCCATGACATCATCTCGGCGACCACGACGCCAGCGGCGTACGCGGGCAATGCAGCAGCGCCTACCGGCGCGCAGGAGGTATTGCTGACGAAAAACTTTCCGGATCCAGTCTGACGCCTGGGGATATTCTAAGGTAAGGAATCTATCACTAACTAATGTCTCTTACAGATATATGTTGTTACACAAGTAAGTAACTTGTGCATTAAAGCCTGCTATTCTCTTGCTAAAAAGGAGCCTCCTGTGTATTCCACCAGGGCGACGGCAGCCACTACTGCTTTGGGATGGGGAGTCCCTCTAAATGACATTTGCCAGGCAGCGACGTGGGCATCCTTGCACACGTTCACTAAACACTATTGCCTGGACAGCCAAGTCCGGAGAGACGGCTTCTTTGGCCGGTCTGTTCTCCAGGACTTTCTGGTGTGAACTTGGTTCGCAGACCCACCACCGGGGTTGGTATTGCTGGGGTATCTATTCTAAGGTAAGGAATCTATAACTAACTGTTTCTTTCAGATGAACAAGTTACTTACCTTGATAACGATATATCTGTAAGAAACATAGGTTAGTTATAGATTCCTTACCGCCCACCCATCCTCCCCGTTCTGCGAACTGACTTCTAGGGTTAAGGACATCCTTTCAAGGCCCTAGTTTTGTGCACCAGTGGTCAGTGTCTTGCATGGCTCTGCGTTTCTGGCACGGAAAGTCGTGTACAGAACTGACGTCCGCGCGCGAGGGCGGCATCTAAGTAGCTACCGCAACGTCATCCCAGCGACCACGACACCAACAACGGATGCGGAGCCGGCCGACGCCACCTTTCGACGCGCAGAGGTACTGCTGACGAAAAACTTCCCGGATCCAGTCTGACGCCTGGGGGTAATTCTAAGGTAAGGAATCTATAACTAACCTATGTTTCTTACAGATATATTTTTAAGTAACTTGTTCGTTAGGTTGCCGGGATAGGGATTAATAAAAGGAGAGGTAGTAATTTATGAAATGAGGTGAAAGGCAATTACAGAATCGCAATAAGAAAGACTAAGGCAGGCAGGCATGAGAATGAGCGGTGACTAAACTCAGAAATAGAAGACATGCAGAGGATGAAAGGTAAGGAGAGGGTAAGACTGAAGAAATAAAAACAAGAGAAAATAATCGGAAGTCAATGTCAGTTTTTCATGCAAGTTTTTAGGAGTATAGTGGAAGAAGGCTTTCTGTGATAACAAGCAACCTGCTTAAGCTAGCAATAGAAAGAAACAACACCATATATAGTTATCCATGTCCCGGCAGATAGCTTAAACATGCCAGTCCAAGTTTACAGATCATTTAAAACATTAAGAGCCTGCTCTGTGCCAAGCCTAGTACAGCCCTTTTAAACATGGACTGAAGTATCCCAGTCTTGGTACAGTGTCTAGTGGTGCAGGAAAAAGTAAACTTTTCATTTGATGATGTTCCCTCACTATTCTGTATTGAAGGTTGTTTTACTCACTCACTAAAAATGAGTTATTTGGCACAGGTAAAGCATCTTGCCAATGCGTAGACGGAGTTCTACCTCATTTTGTTAACTAATCCCATTCTAGAGTGTTTCTACAGCAGAGCAATCGTAGATACATAAGGAATCCAGCACTACCATCCCAAGTGTATGCTCCACATGTTTGTGTATGTGGCCAGTGTGCTGCATACATTGTATCTATAAGTGAAGCCGACTAATTATGGCATGCAAGTTCCATTTTGGGAACCCCTGACCTGTCCATGTGCACAAGATGGGTCGAGGTGTTTTCCTAGACAATGGAAATGTGTTGCTGCAATTGCTGACACAGGAGGGAGGAGGCCTAGATAATGAAAGGGGGACAGATGACAGGGCTCCTAAATAAATTCAATTACTTCCTTTTGCTGAGAGGGGCTGCTGCTAAGTCTTCCAATAGAGCAGACACTTGGTACATTGTGGGGTTGAAGGGTGGGACTTTAGTCTCTATTGTTCAGAGGTAGAAAGGTCCCTTAGGTGAGGTCAGCCTTTGTCTCTTTTCCTGATCACTGTCTGTGTGGTTGTTGATATCCAAGTGTGGAAAGTTTGCACCTCTCTGTTGGTACTCCAGGCTAGAGATGACCCAGCTGAGAGGAGTGTCACTCTGCACAAAGGCTGTGTCTGCATAACACCCTGGACAGGCACTTGAAAAATGGTGCAAACTTAAGAAACATAGGTACATATCGGATTAGTAAGTGCAAAATCTGTGGCAAAAAATACTCTATGCAAGTAAGCAATTTTGACCGGTAATTCTGCAAACAAGGGTTTCAGAAGGCACGGGTATGTCGACCTCCAGTACTCGGTGAAATCAAGGGACAAGGAATGAATGCTGAGAAATAACAAAAAGCCAAAGACGCAGGTTTAGAAAAGGAACATTTCTTCTGAATATGAAGAGCTGGAGTTGAAAGTTTACTCATGTTACAGGAGATTAATCCATCACACTGCCATCTGAAAACTGGATCTGATAGAGACATCTAGCCGCAGATTCCTTAACTTAGAATATCCCCAGGCGTCAGACTGGATCCGGAAAAATTTTGCGCAGCAGTACCTCTGCGCGCCGGAGCGGCGCCGCCTGGCTCCGCCCTGACGTCGTCCCGGAATGGCGTCAGTGGAGCCATATAGGACCCTCCCGGCGCGCTGGCGTCAGTTTCCTTCTTTTCCGCGTTACAACCCGGATCCGGGATTCAGCTGTTCCTCTGGCCTGTTTTTATTCAGGCCCTTTTTACGGCGTCGTTGGCGTCGGGGAACAGTGTCGCGATGCCTTCGGGCTTTAAATTGTGCGGGACTTGTTCGCGTCAGATGTCGAGTGTCGGACCCGCACGCCATTTGCATGTGGTGTCTTGGGTCGCACCACGACTCCGAGGAGTGTGACGCCTGCCGGCAGATGCGTCCTAAGTCCCTACGGGAGCGGCGGATGAAGCTCTTGGCCGCCCGGTTGACCCGCCCGGCGTCTCCCCGACGTTCTCCAGTGGGTTCGTCTCTCCGCGCCCGGAGTCGATCCCGCGAACGTCGATCTGCAGGTAAGCACAAGTCACGGAAGTCGAAGTCCTCGCTTCCACGTGACGGTGGGGGCCATGGTTACCTCTCCTTCGCGGAGCCGTGCCCCCGGAGTCGGCCTCCTTTTACCCGCCCTTTCCGGGTACTGGTGCGACTCGGCCCCAGATGGAAGCCTATTACCAGGCTCTGCACTCCATTTTTGGGTCACCTCCACTCCCTGGTGCGCCTTCGGGTCCCACAGTGGAGGTGGGCATTCAGGTCGGGTCTCCGCCGGCGGGTTCGCCCTCGGCGCCGGCCGAATGCCTCGACTCCGGCTCCGGAGTCGTGCCGGCGTCGGTTCCAACCGATGGGCGTTCCAGCCCCACGCCGAGCCATTCTGCCTTGTCCCCGCACTAGCCCCTGGCGGCTCCCTGCGTCATCGGCACCGGCGGCACTCTGCCTGTCGTCTCCTGGACCTCAGGCACTTTCTCCGCACCTCTCGGTGGTGGAGACGTTGCCGCCCACTCGTCCAGCCGAGTCGCCCCTCATGGGGCTCGACGTCGCCCGGCGCCGGATCGGCGTCTGTCGGCGCCGGAAGGGTCGCCGGTACCTCTTGGCTCTCCGCTTCCAGAGGACACGGAACCGCTGTGCTTGGGCTTGTCTCCACGCCCGTTGGCTCCGCCGCCATGGAGGCAGTGGCCCCTTCTTCCTCCTGCTGGGGGATGTGTTAGTTTGCAACCGTCCCCTACAGATGGGCTCTTGTCCCCCCGGACGCCCACTGAAGCTGGTGCTTTATTTTTTACGGGGTGTTCGCAGGGCGGCAGCTGTTTTGCACTTGCACCTTCCTTCTGTCCTCTTGTCCTCTGATCCGTTGTTGGATCTCCTCCACCAAGGTGCGGTGGATCTTGAGCCCTTGCTGCCCTTTAGCAGCTTGTTGTTCGACGCCCTTCTCGGGACTTGGGCGCGTCCCTCTTCAGGAGATGCTGTCGACAGGGCCGTTGCGCATCGGCATCGTCCGGCCCCTGGGGGCCCATCCTGTTTGTCCCTTCAGCCTACTGCTCACGGTCTCGTGGTGCAGGTGTCTTTCGCCATGCAGCCTTCTTCTCCGCCTCTACTGCAGCCTCCTACTAGGGAGTCTCGTTGGCTGGAGACATGTGGACGCTGCATTTTTGCGTCCGCTAGTTCGGCATTACGTGCTCTCAACACAGTTTGCGTTTTTGCCAGGGCTTCTTCTGCCCTTTGGGACTCCCTGGAGTGTCTTTTGCCTGCCCTCCCTGAGTGTCCTCGAGCTGATATGGCTCGTCTCATTCACGAAGGCAGAGAGATGGTGCGGTTTACGATTCGATCCGCCGTTGATTCTACCGATTCGGTGGGTAGGACAATGGGGCGGTCCGTTGCCTTGCGCCGCCATGCCTGGCTGCGCGACGGGGGTTTCCCCGACAATGTCCGCGACAGTCTCCGGTATTTGCCTTTTGATGGTGTGACCCTGTTTGACGCACATGCGGACTCTGCGGTTCGCCGCCTTCTGTCTCACCTTTCGTAGTTTTTGTTCCGGTTGAGGTCCTTGTCCTCACCCTGCTCTGTTGTCTTGACTCATGTTGGGCCGGGTTCATGCTGTACTGCTTGAACGGCCTGGGCGGCTCCTCGCCGTCTTTTCTTTCATTTATGCAGCAGTTTTGCTGCTTATCCTTCTCAGTTCCTATAGCCTGGTGGTTCAGGTTGCACCCTTCCTCCACGGGTTATGTGTTCGGAGCCTGTGGTTTCTAAGTTCCACTTTTACGTCCTCTGTCTTGAGCTTCCGCTCCAGAGGAGCCCTAGTTAGGGTTGATACTTACCCTATGTGGGGTATTTGTTTGCTATTGTATAGCTGCCTTTCTTCGACAGTTGCCTTTGTTCGCTTCTGTGGGTCCTCTGCTATATCCATGCTGCGTAGCCCTTTCCTGGTGGACTTCGCTCTCCATGGTGGCGTTCTGGCTCCAGACGTGGTTGATCTTCCTTGTCTTGTGCCGTGCCTTTGGCACTTCCTCTGCCACCGTTTCTCATGCCCCTGTTGCGTTCCGCGCAGGGTTGGTGTGCTTTCCTTCGGGCTGCGGTTGCTGCTCTCAGCGGGGCGGTCTCCTCAGAGCATTGTTCTCTCATGGGGCGTGTTAGGGGAGCTGATGTGGTCTCCTGGCTAGATGCCGATTTTCGAGCTGGAGCGCGAGGTTCCGGTCTCGGGGTCGACTCTACATCCTGTGATTCTGGACACATCACGGCTGGCCTGGCCTCCTTGCCTCTCTCGCGATAGCCAATGGGTCTGCTCCACCGTCGGTGGCCTGTTGCTCTCGCTCTGGGCATTGTTCTGCCCAGTGCCGCTGCTGCGTGGCTGTTGGGGCTCTGGTGTTTTTCTTTCTCACCAATGTGCTACCCACACATACGCCTCCCACATGCTTACTACTCCGGGTAGTCGCCGAGGTCTGGTCCCTCACTTTCGTGAGCGCCGTTCACACAATGCGCCTGGTCTTGCGCCTCTTGTGTCTCAGCTTGCTCGTGGCGCTTCATGGGGCCTTCTCCTTCCATGGTGTGGTTCTGGCAGTACATCCAGGTTTCTTGGTGTACTTCGGTTACCCACGTGCTTTGCACTGGTTGTTACCGTTCTTTTCTGCCTTGGGCTGTCCGCCCTTTTGCGTAACGGGTGCATTGGCAGGTCTTGTGTTTCTTGTAACACTAACTCATCTTGGGCGTAGTCAGCATCTTCCCGCTGCTGTTCCCACTCTCACAGTGTTTCTTTCACTGTCGTGCATGGCCCTCGGACTCGGTACGTCCTTGTGCCCTAGTTAAACCTTCCTCTTTCAACGGTCCATCGGATCCTGTGGGTCCCTCACATCCTGCATTCGTGCCTCTCCGGCAGGTGTCCACTCTTATTCCACATCCCCCCTTTTGGGTTTGTGCTCATTTTCTCCGCTGTTGACCAACAGGGATTTCCTGCCGCCCTCGGCAGTCTTTGATGCCTTTTGCCTCTCATTGTTGGCCACTTCCTCCGGAGTATCCTGGTCCGGTGTTGGCCTTTCTGGCAGCGCTGTCCCCACTGTGTTTAGTCAGCTGGTTGACACTTCTGTTCCCTTGGGAACTTAGTGGGGTTCTGTCGCAGACCCGCCTCTAATGGGGTATGGCTTTGGTATCTATTCTAAGTTAAGGAATCTGCGGCTAGATGTCTCTATCAGATGTACGAGTTACTTACCTTCGGTAACGATGTATCTGGTAGAGACGTTGTCTAACCGCAGATTCCTAACGCCCACCCATCCTCCCAGATCTGCGAGGACCTTTTCAGGTGGGGTTTTGGCTTTCGCCTCCTTTGGGGTGGCTTGTCCTTCTACGGGGCGGCGTTTTTTCGCCTTGCTCCCCGTTGGCCTCTTCCTTTGGTTTCCTTGTTCCCCCCCCATTTTCATGCTGGGGCGGTGGATTCAGGTGTCCTTCTGCGTTTTTACGCATCAGTTTCTTCCAGTATGGTGCCTACTGGTGTTCTCTACCCTCCCACCCGCCTTCTCTGTTGATGCTCCTGCAGTCAATTAGTGTTCCGGTCTCTTTTGGGCCTGTTCCTACGACCGATAATTCTCTCACAGGGGACACGGTCTCCCTATTTCTTTCTTCTTTTCTTAATCCTATGGGTGGGTGCTTTTTGCCTGTCGCTCTCGGCTCATTCTTGCCGTCTTGCCTCAGGTGTGGGCACTCTCTCGCTTTTGCGGGGTTGCTTCTCAGTTTACTGTTCTGCCCTCTTCATTTCCTTTCATCCTGTGCAGACTTTCTGTCGTCTGCCTCGGTCTTCTTTTTGTAGGTCGATTTCCCTCAGGGGTGACATTCACTTCGCTCTTGCGAATTGGCTTCTCAGAGTATTGCTCTGCTCTTTCCTTTTCGACACCTTTCAGTCGACAGTGCTTCTCACTGTCACTCATGGTGCTTTCTCACCAATTCTCTTTTTTATTCGCACACTGTTCCCATACTCTCACAGTTTTGCTGGGGGCTCCGCGTTGTAGCGCGGAAACGTTCCTCCGAAGAAAACTGACGTCAGCGCGCCGGGAGGGGTCCTATATGGCTCCACTGACGTCATGTCCGGGGACGACGTCAGGGCGGAGCCAGGCGGCGCCGCCCCGGCGCGCAGAGGTACTGCTGCGCAAAATTTTCCGGATCGAGTCTGACGCCTGGGGATATTCTAAGTTAAGGAATCTGCGGCTAGACAACGTCTCTACCAGATACATCGTTACTGAAGGTAAGTAACTCGTACATTTAAACCAATAAACACCTTACTGGCACGTATGGGAGGCAGTATTCGTGAGTGTGTGTGTATGTGCAGGCACGTAGTAAGCTCTGTTTTACATTGCCTGCAAACATTTTTTGATGTCTCTAAGTCACTGTTTTACACAGCCTAGTCATGGGAGGGAGAGGTGGGCACATTATAATCTGCCCACTTCACCATGCAGTTTAACGTTATATATATTGCATGTATGGAAAATTCAGGGCAAAAGAGGCTTAGGTTGTAGATTACAATCTGGTACTGCCTTTCAGCTGCAAGAGCATAACACTCTGAAATTTCAAGCTGGCCCACGTCAAAAATGATTAACCCCCTCCACTTCGGAACTTTCTTTGTACCCAGGTATTTATAGTTTTGCTGTCCCTGCTATTGTACAAACTGTAGGTATGTGACTCAAAATAAATCCGGACAACTCTACCCACTTTACTTTCAAATCGAATTAATACAAGTGAGGATCTTGCCCACGGAGGAGACGATGCCAGCACTGCTTCCCAAACGACGGGGAGATCTGTGCTCATTCATCACCCTCAGAGACGGTACCTGGCCACCTGATTCACGGGCTCCCTCTGCTGTAGTACTTGCTCTCCACGCAGTGGCAGGGCAGGGGCAAGGGGAGGGAATGTGAAAAAATAAATGAAAAAAAACGTACCTTATCGCCGCGTCTCACCGTCTCTCTTCTGTGTCGGACTCCGGCCAGAGCGGGAAGCACCCAAGCTCACCAGACCAATCACAAAGCTGCAAAGCAGTGTTGTGACTGGTCTGAGTGCTGTGGTTAGGCGCTCAGATGGGGACTGGGGGCCTAATCATGTTCTCCACCCAGGCTGTAATGCAACCTGGGTGGAGAACATGCTAAGTGCGCATGAATGTTTGCCCAGCCCGAGAGGGCCGGCCAAACATTCATGCGCACTTGAAGTGGGCAAACCACTCCTCCCCGTCCTGCTTTGAGAGCAGAGCAGCCCTCCTGCCCTGGCCGCAAAGTAGCAGGAACTAATAACATTGAGTTATCATCATTTTATTTTTCCTTTAGCTACACTGCTTAAAAGCAGTGGGGCAACGCTCCTGTGCCTTAGCTAAGGAGCCGCCACTGTCGCCACAGCCACCCCCTTACCAGGAGGAAGCTCACCAGATGTAGCCTTTGATGCCGCCTTTCTAGAAAAAAAATTGTAACACTTAATGCATATTGCAATAGCTATATATTAAGGCCACAAACTGTACCTTATAATTTACCTTGAATTGGTTCATGTGCAGTAAAAAAGGCCTTTTCTCACTGTCTAATTTTGTCCGATTTGTTGTGCCATTCCAGTGGTATGAATTGTAGTAACAAAGGGCCTGATTCACAAAGGTAAACCAGAATTGGCACCACTTTTTAAATGTACCTTGTCCCACTGATGATTGCATCTAATTTAGCAGTGAAGTTTGAACCAATATAAGCCACTATTCTGCATCCAACTTTTGAGTACATTCATATAGTTGGAACGAGACAAAGGGCCTAGTAATTTATATGTTGGTAGTATGTATACTTCGTCGCCAAGGAGTATACATACCACCAACATAATGGTGTGCCCACTCGATTTCGCTGCGGGCGGACTATTGGTTTGGCTATGGCAGTGACTACTCCATAGCCAAACCTTTCAGACGGAGTAAGGGCCGTCAGACAAATAGTTGTATGTCCGCACACCCAATAAGGATGGGCTAACATATAGCTATTTTTTTTTTTTTTTACTGTTCGTCACCGCCAGGCAAACCATGGCATTGAGGGACAGTAAAATGGTAATTAGGCTCCCTTCGGCATGGGAGATGGCTCCCATGGCGCGAAAAGCATTTCATTTTTTATTTTCAAAAAAAATATCCCATTGCTGAATTTTCTTTTTGAAAATAGAGAAAACTGTTTGGTGCAGGGCTGTGTCAACATGACGCAGCACTACACCAAACAGCAAAATGCCTTGGCAGGAATCGCCGTGACAGCAGTGCCTGCCAATGCACTATATATATGACAGCCTACTTGGCGGTCATTTATAAAACTAGTGGGCGGTACCTCCACCAGTGAGATGGAGTGATTTACTCTGTCACCCTCTGTCACGGGCCGTACTCCCACTTATAAATCAGCCCATAAAATCATAGTCGGCATCTGTTTTTGGTAGTGCAGAGTAGACTGAAGAGTAACCAGGCGCTTCGTCCAAGAGTACAACAACATGCTGTAGAGCTACAGAGAATGTCCACAGAACTCTTGAATAGTTAAGAATCTAGTGGTAGTGACGGTAAAGACTAGACAGTAGAGTCTTGGCTGATTAGTGGGCCGCAGCGATTAGTTAACCTATCTTACCATAGGCTTGTGGGAGAGAAGAGGGGTAGTGTAATGCTATAATCAAGACAAATATTAACAAAAGTGAAGACTTCAAGTGGACATAACCCTCATCTATGTATGGCGCAGACCGCATTGTCATTAATTTCTAATGCTCCTGTAGCTGTGCACAGAACTTTGCGTTCTTGATTATAGAAATGAAATTTCACTGCTGCTTAATCTTAAGAACTCTGGACATCCAGAGTTCTTTTTTTTTATAGGAACATATATTTTATATTTAAAAATGAAAAGGCAATTAAGGAAAACCAAGAATAGTTATGGTGTATTGTTTATTTTTATAAGCATCGGTCATGTGTGTGCATTTCTGCAAAGCCCTTGAACATGAATGGTTAAGCCTTCTCTGAATGTGTTGATGATTCCGCCTCTGCTCCCTTTCAGAATAACCATGTGCATGGAGCGCCGTACACGGGCCCAGCAGCGCATCACATGAACAACCCTCAGCGAACAGTCCAACGAGCACAAGAACCCTTTGAAGGCAGTGAAGAAGTTACTCCAGCTCAGACAAAGGAATAGTGAAATGCACATTTTTAGTTGACTCTGCTCCATCAGGACTGCACCCAGGCCTTACAGTTCAACCTTCCTCTGTGTGGCTGATATTTAAAACTAGAAGAAAAAACAACTATCCTAATCATCTTGGAGTGGAGAGTCTATTCACTGTCTTATCTGCAGAAAATTGCTGTCAATATATAACCCGCCTGCAGTGGAAAGTGTATAGTGTTTTGTAATAAATGGCCTGATGCTAATGTGTAAATGGCAAAGGTGTATATAGTATATTAATGTTTGACTGTTAATTCTTAAGCAAGACTTTATTTCTGGGCTTGATGAGACTCTCAGATTTACAAATACAAAATTTTATTTCCTGATATATCTGCTGTGCTCTACAAGAAGGGTTGCCTGCCACAGCGGCATCTGGATCTCTGCATTTACAAATGAAAAATCCTAGCCATGTCAACCACATAGTTTCATGTTAATTATTTGCCACTGAAGTCAGTTGTATTATGCGCAACCTGATAACCCTTTAATTATTTGGTTGATGTGGACAAGTGGTGATGTAACATTGTTTCTAAATCTCTTTTCATTGCCTTTTTCATTCTGGTCTAAGTTTGATCATTTGAACCAATAGTTATGCGGTAGCATATAGCACGGCTTCACACCAAGTTAGTGTGGCCAGTGAGAACGTATATGACCATAATACCTGCAGTGGTCCAAAAAAGATTGCTGCACCGCTCAGAACGTTTTCTTATTTCACCTGGACTATGACGTAGGAGAGAAATGTGACAAACTGTGGCTTTCAGACGCGTACTCAGTCCCACACATGTAATACTTGACAAGTCAGTTTTGGGTGGGATAGAGAACACGTCGTTTTCAGTAATAGAAATGGTAAAAAAAAGAATTTAAAACAAATATGCAAAAAATTGCTATGCCAGAATGCCTGGAGCATAATAGACTGTATTTGGTGTGCTTGTTTTGTTTCTTTCCTAGAGCTTAATAGATCAACTTTGAAAAAACATCACTTCTGTTGCATCACATTGAAGAGGAAATCTGCAACATAATTCTTAGAAGTGCCACTGCTCTCGGGGAACTTGCTGGTTATCGTTTGTTCATGATTCTACTTGAAAGCCGGAATTGTCTCGCCTCGATCCATTAAACAAGAAACCTTAAACGTTAGAAGCAGGGTTTAAATATAAGAGAAACTACTGGCTAGTCAAATACATTTTTGAAGTATCTTGATTCCAGACTAAACATTTGTTTTAAGGATCTCAAGGAAAGCATCAGTAAATACTGTATTTAAAAGAAAATTGGTATTTTGAATGTGTGTAATTTTTTGGAACCTGTCTAAAAACCAAATACCCCTGCGAAACAAATACAGCCCACCCTATAATATTTAAATATTTTGCTGTTTTATTTTATAGAAATTATTTTGCTGAATTCACAAATAGAATTTGATTTAAGAAGAAAACGTTGTCCTGTGTTTCTTAAAATATTTGCACAAGCATGCATATATACGAAGACGAATGCATTGAAGGATTATGGAACCTATCAATGAAATCCATGTAGCAAAATCAGACCACTACATTGGATTTTTTTTCTTTTTCTGTAAATTATCTTGGTTCTTGTTTGTGGCAACCCTATATTCCTCTTTTCACAGTTTCCACCCCTCTGTGGCAGGCTTAGATATTGCTTTTTCATTTGCTAAATAATAAAATTGGTAACTTGAGGGTTCCCTGCTCACCACTCTACCATCTCTGGAGACCGATGTGCACTAAAATGACTTTTGTTGTTTCAGACACCGTTTTTCCTTCATCTGGGCGTATTTTCATCATGTTGATTGGTGTTCTTAACCGTGTGAATCTCTCATAACCATAAAGGGTTGAATAGGTGACTTCCGTTAAAACAACTTTTTAAGAGAATGCCATATTTTCCAATTCTACCAAGTAAATAGAAAGCATGACCAAGAAAGGAATATTTCCTTTTTTTTAATTATTTTTTTAAATAATTATATGATTTACAAATTAAACAGTACATTTGGTTGAAACCCTACCAGAAATAGTGTACCAAATATAAATGAAAACAGGAAATGGTGCCCCAGTGTAAAAATAATGCGCACAACATAGTACACACTGACTCTGCTACTTAAAGAAAGAATTTTGCAAGACTGTAATATCCCATGATGCCTAGTAGTGTGTAGGTTAGGCAGTTAGCTTTCTTCTGCTCTGTGAATAATATCCTGAACACAACTCTGCTTTGTTTGATGTTAGTTTTGACTACAAACACCAACTCTTGGATGTTTTAGGAGTTCCTTCAGTATCTTTTGATAATGTTGGTGTTTAGCCTTTTTTGGTGGGGGTGTAGGGGCATTTTCTTATTTTTTCCTTTAAGTGTTTCACTACCCTCCCGTCGGAAGTCATAATCTCTGCTCTTTTAATTAGATGTCCAGCCTGTGGAGTAAAAATGTCAATGAATGGTGATCATGAGATGTATGGCCTGTCTTCCTGGTGCTCTCTCTGTCAAGGACTGTGATATTTACAAAAGAATGTGAAACAGGAGGCAGAAGGGAAGGTGCCCACCTTAGGACTAAAAAGGTTGAAATCTGAAGGTAGCCTTATTGAACATCTCCCTCTTATGAGATGGATGCAGTTGCACTGTCTCATCCTTCTATACCTCTGCTTCTGCCTCTTCTGGAAATGAGTGGTTAACATCTCCAAGTCACTGGTGCTCCTGCTTGAAATGGAGGTGGCAAACTGCAGAGAAGTTTGGGTCAACGTTTGACATCTATGTATACCAATGCTTCGACGTCGAGAGATTACAGGTGCTATGGTTTGATGCTGAGATACATTTTGACTGTGTGGGGCTGCCTAACTCGTTGAGTTTCTCATGGTTGGGCGAGAGCTGGGTCGCCATCTTCTCTCAAAGCTTGGGAGAGGATTTGTACCACTTTCTCAATCGCCTCCAACATCAATGGATACTGTTCTTACAACAGAGAATGTTTTGCAGCCTCTCCTTCTGGTGGTCCCATATTGTCCCCACAAAAGGTTCAGCCTCCTAAAAAAAATTTAACATCTGATAAAGATTTCTAGCTGCAGATTCCTTACCTTAGAATTATCCCCAGGAGTTGGACGGGGTCCGGAAATGTTTTGTGAACCGTATCCATTTTCTCTGGTAGGTGGCGTTGTTCGCTCCGTGTGGCATCATTGGCGTCATCCTTGCAGGAAGTCACATTCTCGATGCCTCTATAGTGCCACAAATGTGCGCTGGCATCAGTTCTTTTCTTTCCACGCAAGACTAGATTTTTTCCTTGACGTTTTGTCAACTCCTTTTGAGGTTATCCCCCTGTTGTGACAGGGATGTCATCCAGTAAGGCCGGCTTCAAGCCATGCCGCGCCTGTCATCGACAGATGTCGGTGACTGACCTGCAACTTGTTTGCCTTTGGTTCCTCGAGTGGGACCATGACCCGAAGGCCTGTCTCGACTGCTGCGCCATGCACCCAAAGGCCTTAAGCCAGAGTAAGACCACTGACTCATTGTCAGTGAAATTGCTCTCTCGCCCTCGTGGCTCCACCATTAAGTGAGGCCTCTCCTGAGCCCCTGCACTCCCGTAGTGTTGGTGTTCGAGGCCCTCCTCCACCCGCAGGTTATACCTGTGCCTCATCCCTGGTGGTCCAGTGGACCTCGGACTCCCTCTCTCGCGCCGCTTTCTGCCCCCTTCATCCTCTCCTTTCTGCTCCGTTTCACCCTTTAGCTTTTTCACCCTTCACTCTTTATTTCACTTTTCTTCTGCTTTCTGCTCCGTTCCACCCTTTACTCTTTTCACCCTTTTACTCTTTATTTCAGTTTTTCTCTTCTTTTTTGCATCCTTTCCCCTGTTTTTCCTGCCGCTGCTGCCCTTGCGCCCCCCCCCCAGCGCGACCAGCCCGAGCTAGTTCCCCTCCCCGCTCCCAGCTGCCCAGCCCTCCCCGACCCCTACTTAATGGCGGCGCCAAAGGCAAGCCCGTCTGCGCCTGACCACGACCAGCGCCAGGAACCCTGGACCCCCAACACTACAACCCAGCGGCACTCCACGCACTCAACCCAGACCGCAACAACTGCAAGCTAGCATCACCAGCCGACACCCACGGACCATTCAGCTGTCACCGCTGCCGGCACACCTGCAGCACCGCCAGGACCACAGATCCAGCACAACCCGCACGCAAGAACGCAACCGAACCGAAGACCTTGCAATGCATCCTCCTCAACGTCCGATCCCTCCACAAACACGCCACCGAAATCTGGGACCTCCTCGACAGCACCACCCCGGACGTAGCATTCCTCACCGAAACCTGGACCAACACCACCTCGGGACCGGACATCGCCATTCCCCAAGGATACATCATCTCCGGGAAGGACCGTCCCACCCGCCCTGGAGGAGGAATCGCCATCGTCCACAAATCCACCCTCCGGCTGAGCACACTCCCCGAAGAGCCCACAGACCTGATGGAACACCTACATTTCAAGATACAGGCTAGCCCTACCACCACCCTCTGAGGAACTCTGATCTACCGGACCCCGCGGACCATTCACCAACTCCATCACGGACATCATCTCCCCGCAAGCCATCGCGTCCACCAACTACACCCTGCTGGGTGACCTCAACTTCCACCTCGACAACCAATTAGACCCCAACACCACATCCCTCCTGGACAACCTCCACAACATTGGACTCCGCCAGATAGTGACCGAACCCACACACTCAGCAGGACACACCTTCGACCTCCTCTTCACAACAGGAAACTCCATCACTTTCAGCCACACCATTGAACTCCCGTGGACAGACCATCGATGTATCCACTTCACCTTCAGAACACCCACCATCCACAGACACCAGCACCTGCTCCCACAAAGAAACTGGACCAAAATCACAGACGACCAGCTCACATCCTCACTCGGCAACTCCACCCCAACCACCGCGGAAGAAGACGACCCCAACACCGCAGCCCGAACTCTGCACAGATGGATCTCCGACAGCGCCAACACCATAGCCCCCCTCAAGAAGAACAACAACACACAAGCCAAGCAAGCCAGATGGTTTATCACCGAACTTTGAGAGTCCAGACGCACATGCCGCTGCCTCAAAGACCTGGAGGAACTCCAAATCCACAGAAGCCCACAACAACTTCAGAGCCGCCATCAACGCCCACCACCAACTCATCAGAAATACGAGAAAAACAGCAATCAAAGACAGAATCTCCACACACGCGCACAACAGCAAAGAGCTCTTCGGCATCATCAAGGAGTTAGCCCAACCCACCAGCGAGTCTACTGACATCCCTCACTCACAAGACCTCTGCAACAAACTCAGCACCTTCTTCCACTACAAAACCAAGAACATTTGCGACAACTTCGACGAAGACAACCAACACACTGAACCCTCACCAGCCACCCCCGACACTCTGAAGCCAACGATTGACAGCTGGACAGCCCTCACCACTGAAGACACACTGAAGGCGATGAAGTCAATCCACTCCGGGACCCCCACGGACCCCTGCCCCCACCACATCTTCAACAGAGCCGCCGACACCATGGCACCCATACTTCGCCACACCATCAACTGCTCCCTGGCGAATGCCTCCTTCCCCGACGACTGGAAACACGCCGAGATCAACCCCCTCCTGAAGAAGCCCTTGGCGGACCCCACCGACCTAAAAAATTACAGACCCATCTCCCTGCTCCCGTTCCCAGCGAAAGTCATCGAGAAAGCCATCAACAGCCAACTCGCCACCTTCATCAAAGAGCACAACATCCTCGACTCCTCCCAATCCGGCTTCAGAAAAAACCACAGCACAGAAACCGCCCTCCTCGTGCAACAGACGACATCCGCTCCCTCCTGGACAGAGGAGAAACAGTAGCCCTCATCCTCCTCGACCTCTCAGCAGCCTTCGACCCAGTCTCTCACCACACCCTAACACGCAGACTCCACGACGCAGGGATCCGGGACAAGGCCCTCGACTGGATCCACTCTTTCCTCTCCGCAGCGGTCAGACTCCCCCCTTACCTCTCGGACCCTACTCCTACCACCTGCAGAGTCCCCCAGGGATCCTCCCTCAGCCCCACGCTCTTCAACGTCTACATGGTTCCGCTCGCCCCCATCGTCAGAACCCACAGACTCAACATTGTTTCATACGCAGATGACACCCAACTCATCCTCTCCCTATCCAACGAACCCAACGCAGCCAAACAACTTTCAAGAAGGCATGGAAGCTGTCGCCAAATGGATGAAAAACAGCTGCCTACAACTCAACACTGACAAAACAGAAGTACTCCTCATGGGCCCACACCCCGACGCCTGGAACGACACCTGGTGGCCCTCGGAAGCCCACCCACCCCCACGGACCACGCACGCAACCTTGGAATCATCCTGGACTCCGAGCTCAAAATAGACCGCCAGATCAACTCCGTCGCATCCTCCTGCTTCCACACCCTCCGCCTCCTACATAAGACCTTCAAATGGATCCCCCTCGAGCACAGAGACTGTCACTCATGCCCTCGTCACCAGCAGACTTGACTACCGCAGCGCACTCTACGCCGTAATAAACAAAAACCTCACCCGCAAACTACAAAACATCCAGAACGCCGCCGCAAGACTGGTCCTCAACCTGCCAAGACACTGCCATATCTCCCAGCACCTGCGCACACTCCACTGGCTCCCCATCGAGGCAGAATCACCTTCAAGATTCTCACCTATGCACACAAAGCCCTCCACAACACCGGACCAGCATACCTGAACAGCCGACTCGAATTCCACGCACCCCAAAGGACCCTACGATCAGCCCAGCTCTCCTATGCCGTGGTCCCCCGCACCAGAAAGACCAGATCGGGAGGCCGCTCCTTCTCCTTCCTCGCGGCCAGAGCCTGGAACGCCCTACCGCTCCACCTCAGACAGACAACATCACTCCCCATCTTCACAAGAAACCTCAAAACTTGGCTCTTCGATAGACCTCCTCCTTGATGGATTGGAACCTGCACCTCCCCAGCGCCTTGAGACCCTTACGGGTGAGTAGTCGCGTTTAACAAACGTGATTGATTGATTGATTAAGGGAGCGATCTCTTAAGCATCTGAAAGAAACACATAGTGATAGATTCCTTACCTTAGAATATCCCCAGGCGTCAGACTGGATCCGGAAAGTTTTCGTCAGCAGTACCCCTGCGCGTCGGTAGGTGGCGTTGTGCGGCTCCGTGTCCGTCGTTGGCGTCGTGGTTGCCGAGATGACGTCGCGGGCGCTACTTAGACGCCGCCCACGCACGCTAACGTCAGTTCTTTCTTTTTCCGCGCCAGCAAGCGCAGATCCGGGAAGAGCAGGAACCCCCAGTCAATTTTTGACTGACTTTTTGAGGCTTTTTGTCTCTATTTTTCATCGAGTCTTCGACTCCTGGTGCAGTTAGGATGCCCGGTTTTAAGTCCTGCGGGGACTGTCACCGTATGATGTCGGTGATGGACCCGCACCATGTGTGTCTTTTCTGCCTGGGGCGCGACCACGACCCCAAGTCGTGCCCCGACTGCCGGGCCATGGCGCCGAAGACTTTGCGGGAGCGGTCCCGAAACTTGCTGAAAGCCAGGCAGTCGGCTCCGCGCCGTTCGAGGTCCTGGTCCCGTGGGAGGTCGAGGGACCGTGCGCGGAGTCATCACCATCGGTCTTCGGGATCAAAGTCTTCGCACTCGGGGTCAGGTAAGGCGAAGCACAAGAAGTCGAAGAAACGCCATCGTTCTCAGACTTCCCCTCGCCGGTCGCGCAACGCGGCTGAGGGTGCGGGTGGTGCCTCCACCGCACATCCGGCGGAGCCTGTGCAGTCGCCGCTGGCCTACCCGCCCTTCCCGGGTCCGTCGGCGACTCCGGCCCAAATACAGGAATTCCTGTTGGCCATGGCACGCCTCTTTGGGCCGTCTGGTCCCGCTGGTGCGCCTCTGGGACCCGCTGTCCCGACTGGGGGTACTCGCTGGCGGCTCCTGACCCCGGCGTCGCTGTCGGCTCCGGCCTCGGCGCCGCAGGACCCCCTGGATCCAGGCCTGGATCCCGGTTGACCTTATAACACCTCCACCGACGTCGACCCCACCGGCACCACTTCTGACGCCGCCCGCTCCTCGGGACGACGTCGACCCCGGTTTCAGCCCCGAAGTGGACGCGGCGTCGAGCCGGCGTCGATCGATGCCGTTGTCGACGTTGCTCGGGGATTTCTATCCCCATGTCCCTGCTCCTTATTTTAGGCCTGTTGAACAGCCTGAGGAGGTAGGGGAGGACTGGGAGGGGTCTGAGGACCCTCTCGCAGCTGCTTGCGAGTCTGAACAGGACTGGGCTGAGGAGTTGGGTGACGCCAGTGGTCTGGATACCTCACCAGACCTTGGCATGCTGTCTCCTCCTACCGTGGCTACGGAGGAGGGTGCTAGTTATGCTGTGGTGTTGTGTAGGGCGGCCGAGGCCCTACACCTCGTGCTCCCTACTGTGGCCATCAGGACTAACCTCCTGACAGAGGTGCTTCAGCCAGCAGATACTTCTGCGGAGCCGCTGCTTCCCTTCAATGAAGCCCTTTCTGACATTCTTTTTGGCACTTGGTCCAGGCCCACCACAGGGGCTCCTGTGGATAGGAACGTGGCCCGACGCCATCGCCCGGCTCCGGGTGACCCCATTTTTCTCTCCCAACATCTCACCCCCGAGAGCTTGGTTGTCCAAGCCTCTGCTTACCCAACCGCCTTCCCTTCCGCACCACCGGATAGGGAATCCAAGAAACTGGATCAGTTTGGGAAGAAGATTTTTTCTTCCGCCAGTTCTGCGCTGCGGTCCGTGAACACCGCATGCCTCTTGGGCCGTTATTCCCACTCTCTGTGGGATATGGTGGCGCAAGTGCTGCCCCAGTGTCCGGAGGAGGCCCGGCCAGCTCTCTCCCAGGCTGTTGCAGAGGGGAGGGACGCAGCTAAGTTCATGATTCGTTGTGGCCTAGACACCGCCGACTCACTGGGCAGATCGATTGCAATGACGGTGGCGGGTCGACGCCACGCCTGGTTGAGGACAACTGGATTTTCGGGGCATGTCCAAAACACACTTATGGACATGCCCTTTGATGGCCGTCGCCTCTTCGGCGACAAAGCGGACGGCGCGTTGGAGCGGTTTAAGGACTCACGGGCTACGGCCAAGTCCTTGGGACTCTCTGCAGTCCGCCCTCCTCCGCCTTCTGCTTTTCGCTCCTTTCGTGGCACCGGAAGGGGCGCCCCGCAGCGTTCGCAACAGAGCCACAGGCCTGCGCAGCAACCATCCCAGCGCGGACGCGGGTTCCACCGTGGCGGACCAAGGGGCCAGCGGGCGGGTCAGTCCACCTCCACCACCACTGCCTCCAAACCTTCCTAGTCCGAACTTTCAGGCCCATCAAACGCCAGTGGGTGGCAGGCTTCGCCATCAACCCCCCCCCCCCCCCCCCCACTGGCGCACCATCACTTCGGACAGGTGGGTTTTAGAGATAGTCTGGAGGGGCTACTCCTCCCCTTCGAGACTACCCCTCCAGCCATGCCACCTCAGTACCACCGCATGTCGGGGGATCACTTGGTGCTTCTTCAGCAGGAAGTTGCGGCCCTCTTGGCCAAGGGGGCTATCGAGCACGTTCCGACGCCAGAAGTAGGTCGTGGTTGCTATTCCCACTACTTTCTGGTACCCAAGAAGGACAAGGGCCTGCGTCCTATCTTAGACCTCCGGAACGTCAATCGCTTCCTCCGCAAAGAGAAGTTCAAGATGCTCACTCTGGCTCAGGTCTTGTCTGCTCTCGATCCACAAGACTGGATGGTAGCGCTAGACTTGCAGGATGCCTATTTCCACATCCCAGTCCTGCAAGCCCACCGGCGTTACCTGCGGTTCACGGTAGGCCACGAGCACTTTCAGTTCACCGTGCTCCCTTTTGGCCTTACCAGCGCCCATCGGGTGTTCACGAAAGTGATGGCGGTGGTCGCAGCTCATCTGCGCAGATCAGGGGTTTCAGTCTTCCCCTATCTGGTTGTTGAAGGCGGGCTCGCCCCAGGCAGTCGCGTCCCACCTCCAGACTACGGCCGACCTCCTGCACTTGCTGGGGTTCTCCATCAACGTGCCAAAGTCGCCCCTGATTCCCTCTCAGAAGCTCCTCTTTATCGGAGCGGTTCTGGACACGGTGCAGTTTCGGGTCTATCCTCCCGAACAGCGAGTCCGGGATATTCGGGCTCTGATTCCGATCTTTCAGCCCTTGTCCCGGGTTTCGGTCAGAGTGACTCTGAGGCTGCTGGGCCTCATGGCCTCCTGCATCCTGCTGATCGATCATGCCAGATGGCATATGCGGGCTCTGCATTGGGACCTGAAGTTCCAGTGGGCGCAGCATCAGGGGAACCTGTCCGATCACGTCCAGATCTCGGAGGGCACTGCACGACAGTTGCAGTGGTGGCTCACGAACCTGCATTGGGTCGACGGCAGATCCCTCTCCCTTCCCCAACCGGAGTTTACAGTGGTGACGGATGTGTCCCTCCTGGGATGGGGCGGCCACATGGGAGAGGCGGAGATCAGAGGCCTCTGGTCTCCGGCGGAGTCCAAGCTCCATATCAACCTTCTGGAGCTTCGGGCGATACGGCTTGCACTGAAGGCATTCCTTCCCTCTGTCAAGGGGAGAGTAGTGCAGGTGTTCACAGACAACACCACCGCCATGTGGTACTGCAACAAGCAAGGCGGGGTGGGGTCGTGGACCCTCTGTCAGGAGGCTCTGCGTCTCTGGACATGGCTGGAACATCAGGGCATGTCCCTGGTGGTTCAACACCTGGCAGGTTCTCTGAACGCCAGGGCGGACGAACTCAGCCGCAGGTGCATGCTGGATCACGAATGGCGTCTTCACTCGGAGGTGGTGCAAGGTCTCTTTCAGCAGTGGGGAGAGCCTTGGTTAAATCTATTCGCACCGAAGAGAACGCGCAATGTCATCAGTTCTGTGCGTTGGCATTTCCAAGGCGGCACTCGGGGTCTGCGACGCTTTTCGGCGCGAGTGGAGTTGCGGTCTGTTGTACTCCTTTCCGCCTATACCACTTCTGCCCAGAGTGCTGAAGAAGATCAGGCGCGACCGGGCACAAGTCATCCTTGTGGCCCCGGACTGGGCTCGAAGAATATAGTATCCTGAGTTACTCAATATGAGCATCGATCCTCCGATCAGACTGCCTCTTCGGGAGGATCTTCTGTCGCAGCAGCAGGGGACGGTCCTCCACCCGAACCTGTCCAGCCTCCACCTCTTTGCGTGCAGATTGAGCGGCGGTAGTTGATTCATTTCGACTTGCCTCCTGAAGTTTGTGATGTCATCCTGGCAGCCAGGCGTCCCTTTACTAAGTTGGTATACGCCTGCAGGTGGAACAAGTTTGTGGCATGGTGCACAGCAAAGGCTGTGAATCCCCTGTCTGCCCCTCTTTCTGATGTTCTTCTGTTCCTTCTTTCTCTGGCCCAACAGGGTTCTGCCCTGGGTACCATCAAGGGCTATCTTTGTGCAATCTCGGCCTTCCTCAGGCTTCCTGATCAGCCCTCCCTTTTCAAGTCCCCTGTTGTTAACAGGTTTCTAAAAGGCATTACACACCTCTTCCCTCCTGTTCCGTTTGTAATGCCTCAGTGGGACTTGAACTTGGTTCTTACCTTTTTAATGTGCGCTCCCTTTGAGCCTCTACATAACTGTCCTCTTTGCCTTCTCACTCTGAAGACAGCCTTTCTGGTGGCCATCACCTCCGCTCGGCGGGTGAGTGAGCTCCAGGCTCTTTCGTGCAAACCCCCCTTTCTGTCTGTCCATCCAGACAAGGTTGTTCTTAGGACGCGTCCGTCCTTCTTGCCAAAGGTGGTTACTGCCTTCCACATTGGGCAGACCATCACTTTGCCCACCTTCTTTCCGCCTCCACATCCTTCCAGAGAGGAAGAGAGGCTCCACCGTCTGGACCCAAAACGTGTGCTTTCCTTTTACCTCAACCGCACACAACAGTTCAGGGTGGATGACCAGCTCTTTGTTGGCTCCGTGGGCGCCAAAAAAGGTCGGGCGGTACACAAGAGGACCATCTCCCGCTGGGTAATCTTGTGTATCAAAGCCTGCTATTCTTTGGCTAAGAAGGAGCCCCCTGTTGGGCTACGTGCCCATTCTACCAGGGCAACAGCTGCTACCACGGCTTTAGGCTGCGGTGTTCCGCTACAGGATATATGTCAGGCAGCTACGTGGGCCTCGCTGCACACGTTTACCAAGCATTACTGCCTTGACAGCCAGGTCCGGAGGGACGGCTTCTTTGGCCGCTCTGTCCTCCGGGACTTCCTTGTCTGAATCTGTTCGCAGACCCCCCACCGGGGTTGGTATTGCTGGGGTATCTATTCTAAGGTAAGGAATCTGTCACTAACGTGTCTCTTTCAGATGCACAAGTTACTAACTTGTGTAACGATATATCTGTAAGAGACAGTAGTTAGTGACAGATTCCTACCGCCCATCCATCCTCCCGTTCTGCGAACTGATTTCTAGGGTTAAGGACATCCCTTTTCAGGGCCCTAGTATTTTTCAGACACCAATGTCAGCTTCTTGCATGGCTCTGCGTTCCTGACGCGGAAAGTCGTGTACAGAACTGACGTCAGCCCGCATGGGCGGCGTCTAAGTACTGCCCGCGACGTCATCCCGGCGATGCCGACGACGGATGCGGAGCCGCATGACGCCGCCTACCGACGCGCAAGGGTACTGCTACGCAAAAACTTTCCGGATCCAGCCTGACGCCTGGGGATATTCTAAGGTAAGGAATCTGTCACTAACTACTGTCTCTTACAGATATATCGTTACACAAGTTAGTAACTTGTGCTGTTGCCCGCAGCCTGCTCCAGGGGACACAAACTTCCTCATCAAACACCCCATGCCGGAGAGCTTGGTGGTCCAAGCCTCAACCTCACAAGTAAATCCTGGCACATTTTACCTATGCCCCACCTGACCAGGAATCCAAAAAGCTGATCAATTTTTTTTTAATTCTTTTTATTGAAGATTAAGTACAGACAAATAACAATTGGCAGTAGGCGGGCACAGTGCAAGTATACATAATTAGTCATATCTTAACAATAGACCAACATCGTCAAAGCAATCATCACAATGTCAATCACAATGTGAATGTCAAGAGCTCGAGTCTCCGAGATGCTGCAAGGAAGAATCATTAAATGGTGTACAAAGCATACCTCTGCTTTTATTCCAAGCCCCCCAGATTTTTGTCCATTTCGTTGGGCAACCTCTCCCTTCATATATCACTCGCTCCGCAAGCATGCACCAATCCATATCTGCTTCCCACTCTCGCACTTTGGGCCGAGTCCCACCTTTCCAAGTTTCAGCTATATTGCGTTTTGCCACTATGCATCCCAGAGAGACCCAGGTTTTCTCGTTGGCTGTCAGATCGGTTGGGTCCCATATGTTGAGAAGACACCAACGTGGTGAGATCTCCATTGTTTTCCCACAGGTTTCCAACATTTTGTTATTTTCCCCCAGTACAACTGGAGGATGGGGCAATCCCACCACTGATGTAAGTCCCTTCTTGGCCGCACCCCCTAGGGCATAATGAGTTACTCAGTGCCCCCATCTTCGCCAGGACCACATTGGTATAGTATGCTCTATGTACGAGCTTGAGTTGGACCAATTTAAATCTAGAACGGATCGCGACCTCACGGAGGAAGCCAGCGCTTCTAGCCATTCGTCATCACTCATTTCACCTATGTCATCCACCCACTTATCACGTGTTTTCGCCCCTTTGTCTGGTGTATTGTTAAGTATCTTTCTATAGGTCAGAGAGATCGCTTTCTCCTGAAGATAGTCGTCTAGGAGTCTATACTCCAGGGGCGACAATGCTGGGAGATCTGCATCTCTGGGTATTTGCTTTATATAATGCATTACGGACCTGAAGGTATCGAAAGGCCTCCCTTGTGTTTAAATCGTAGTCTCTTTGAAGATCAGTAAAGGGGACCACCTTCCCCGCTACCCATACGTCCCCGACTTTTGATAGTCCAATAAGATCCCATTTATCAAACCCCGAACATTTAGCCAGTAGCCCCAGTCGGTTCGTCTCCAAAAGGGGGATGGCCAATGTGAATGTCTTTCCATTCCAGAGCCGCTGTTGCCCTATGCTATAGCGCCACCGTTGTCG
This sequence comes from Calotriton arnoldi, assembly GCA_963921515.1. Lineage (NCBI taxonomy): Eukaryota > Metazoa > Chordata > Amphibia > Caudata > Salamandridae > Calotriton > Calotriton arnoldi. The sequence goes on along the minus strand of CAWUFW010008625.1, from coordinate 644,722 downwards.
AGGTTGGCGTATGTTTTGGTCTGTTTCTTCCCGCCGTAGATAGCTCTTAAATAGTTTCCTGGGGTCATATTATATCTGTTCATTCTGTAGGCTGGTTCTGTATCTGGCCAGTGCATCCAGCGATTGGTGACGACCAGCTGGGAGGCCCAGTAATAACTTTTGATTGCTGGTAGAGCGATTCCACCGCCGTACCAACTTTTCATAAGTTTGGTCAATGCTATGCGTGGAACGCCGTTATTCCAGAGAAGTGTCTGGACCTCTGACTCTGTATCTTTAAGGTACTTATCTGGGACCAGATACGGAGTATTTTGTAATGCATAAACAAAACGAGGAAGTGCCATCATTTTGTATAAAGAGGCTCTTCCTAGCAACGTAAGGGGCAGGGTCTTCCAATGCTGCACATCTGTTTTTAGACAATGAAGCGGGGGGCAAAGCTGATCAATTTTGGCAATAGAATGTTTTCTTCTGCCATTTTGGCATTGCGGTAGGTAGGTGAACACCGTATGTCTTTTGGGCTGCCACTCCCGTGCTCTGTGGGTCACGGTTGCTCAGGTGCTATCTATGGTTCCGGAGGAGGCCTGGGCTGTGCTCTCCCATACTATTGCCGAAGGGAGAGATGCAGCTAAGTTCACCCTCAGCTGTGGACTAGACACCACCAACTCACTAGGCAGAGCGGTTTCGTCAACATTTGCTCTGAGAGGCCACGCCTGGTTGAGGACTACTGGCTTTTCTAGGGATGTCCAGTCATCACTCAGGGACATGCCGTTTGATGGCTCCCGTCTCTTCGGAGACAAGGCGGATTCAGCGCTGAAGCGCTTTAAGGACAGCAGAGCTACAGCCAGGCCTCGTCACAGTCAATCTGCCTTTCGTGGCCACAGAAGGGGCGTACCGCTGCTTTCTTACCCGTCCAGCCACTGCGGCACACAAGCTTACCAGTTTCTGCGTGGCTGCGGCTACTACCGGCTTTGTGGGTCGGGTGCCTAGTGGTCGGGTCAGTCCACCAACCCCTCTTCAGCCGCAGCCTCCAAGCTCTCCTAGACTGCCGGCTTACCATCATAGGCACCCAGTGGGCGGCAGGGTTTGCCATCACATTCGTCACTTGTGTTACAGCAAACAAATGATGGACGGAATGCTGACAATGCAAACATTCTCCCCCAGTCAAAAGATCTGGGTTAAATCCATCGTTCTTTTGCCCACTACGCCACCCCAGTTTGGACCCAGCCATATGCAAATCAGTCTTGACCCTGTGCCCCATGGGAACAGTCCAGACCGAACTGCCAGGCCAGGTCCGCCCTGGACCGGAAACAAGCATCCTGGGACCGGTTTCAGGGTATGTCACCCTTCTTCAGCCAGGCTAGCTTGAATCCAGTGGCACAGTGAGCAAGGGACCCACGTCTGGGCATACCCATCCCACTTAGGGCAAAAAGTGTTACAGCAAACAAATGATGGACGGAATGCTGACAATGCAAACATTCTCGCCCAGTCAAAAGATCTGGATCTGAAAGAGACACGTTAGTGACAGATTCCTTACCTTAGAATATCCCCAGGCGTCAGGCTGGATCTGGAAAGTTTTGCGTAGCAGTACCCCTGCGCGTCAGTAGGCGGCGTCGTGCGGCTCCGCGTCCGTCGTCGGCGTCGTGATTGCCGGGATGACGTCGCGGCCAGTACTTAGACGCCGCCCATGCGCGCTGGCGTCAGTTCTTTCTTTTTCCGCGCCAGTAAGCGCAGATCCGGATTGAGCAGTGCCCCAGTCATTTTTTGACTGAGTATTTTTTGAGACTTTTTGTCCAAGTTTTTCGAGTCGTTTCGACTCCAAGGTGTCAGTAGGGATGCCCGGCTTCAAGCCATGCGAGGTCTGTAATCGCATGATGTCGATTACGGATCCGCACCGAGAGTGTCTCTTCTGCCTGGGGCGCGGCCACGACCCCGCGTCGTGCCCCGAGTGTCGGTCCCTCGCCCCGAAGGCTTTGCGAGAGCGGTCTCGAAAGCTTCTCAAGGCCCGGCACTCGGCTCCGCGCCGCTCGAGGTCCCGGGAGAGGTGGAGGGGCCGGTCGCGGAGCCGTCGACATTCGTCGGAGTCGAAGTCTTCGTCTTCAGGTAAGGCGAAGCACAAGAGGTCTAAGAAGCGTCGCTCTAAGACCTCCCCTCGCCGGTCTCTCGACTCGGCTGAGGGTCCTGTTGGTACCCCCCCCGCGGCTCCGGGAGTACCCGTTGAGCCGACGCCGGCCTACCCGCCTGTTCCGGGTCCGACGTCGACTCCGGCCGACATCCAGAACTTCTTGTCGGCCATGGCTCGCATCTTCGGGCCTAAGGGTTACCCCGGTGCGCCTGCGGGCCCCAGTGGGGGTCCTCCTTCGGCACCACCGGCGGCTCCGGCCCCGGCGCCGCAGGACCCCCTCGGATCCAGGCCTGGATCCCGGTCGACGCCGGTTGACCTGACGACACCTCCACCGGTGCCGACCTCCCCGGTACCGTTCACGGCGCCGTCCGAGGTCCCGGGCGACGCCGTCCCCACGTTCTCCCCGGACACGGAGCCGGATCGACGTCGGCCGATGGGACTTTTCTTCCCTCATGTCCGCCCTCCATACTTTTCACCTGTTTTGGAGGACGAGGAGGACTGGGAGGGGTCGGAAGACCCTCTCACAGCCCAATGTGAGCCTTATCAGGACTGGGCAGAGGAACTGGGTGATGCCAGTGGCCTGGACACCTCTCCAGACCTTGGCATGCTGTCTCCTCCTTCCGTGGCTATGGAGGAGGGAGCAAGTTATGCAACGGTGTTGCGTAGGGCGGCCGCGGCCTTCCGCCTCGAGCTCCCTACAGTGGCTGTCAGGACTAACCTCCTGACGGAAGTGCTTCAGCCGGCGGCTACCTCTTCAGAGCCACTGCTGCCGTTCAACGACGCACTTTCTGATGTTCTTTTGGGCACCTGGTCCAGGCCCACCACAGGGGCTCATGTGGACAGGAACGTAGCCCGACGCCATCGCCCGGCCCCGGGCGACCCCTTGTTCCTCTCCCAACACCCCACCCCCGAGAGCTTGGTTGTTCAAGCCTCTACCTCTCAGAGCGCCTTCCCTACGGCTCCGCCGGACAGGGAATCCAAAAAGCTGGAACAATTTGGGAAGAAGATTTTTTTCTTCCTCCAGTGCTGGCTTGCGGTCCGTGAACACCGCTTGCCTTTTGGGCCGTTATTCCCACTCTCTGTGGGATTCGGTGGTGCAAGTGCTGCCTAAGTGTCCTGAGGAGGTCCAGACACTACTCACCCGTGTTATTGCAGACGGGAGAGACGCGGCGAAGTTCACCATTCGATGTGGCCTAGACACCGCTGACTCGCTGGGCAGATCGCTTGCTACGACCGTGGCGCTGCGCCGTCACGCCTGGCTGAGGACCACTGGTTTCTCGGGCGATGTCCAAAACACCCTTATGGACATGCCCTTCGATGGTATCCGCCTTTTTGGCAATAAGGCAGACAGCGCGCTGGAGCGCTTTAAGGACTCGCGGGCTACGGCCAAGTCCTTGGGCCTCGCGCCCTCCGCAGCAGTCTGCTTTTCGCCCCTTTCGTGGCCACGGAAGGGGCGCCCAGTCACGTCCATTGCCCAGCCACCGGCCCGCGCAGCAAGCGCCTTCGCGTGGCCGAGGACGTGGCTCCTGCCGAGGCGGGTCGGGTAACCAGCGTGCGGGTCAGGCCACCACCTCCGCCCCGTCCAAGCCCGCCTAGTCCATCCTTTCAGGTCCACAGCACGCCAGTGGGGGGCAGGGTCCGCCATCACCTTCCCCACTGGCGTACCATCACATCAGACAGGTGGGTCTTGGACATTGTCCTAAGGGGCTACTCCCTCCCCTTCGAGACTACCCCCCCAGCCATGCCACATCAATGCCACTGCATGTCGGGGGATCATTTGGTGCTTCTCCGAAAGGAAGTTGCGGCCCTCTTGGCCAACGGGGCCATCGAACGCGTTCCGACCCCAGAAGTAGGGCGTGGTTGTTATTCCCACTAATTTCTGGTGCCCAAAAAGGACAAGGAGGACATGCGTCCTATCTTGGACCTCCGGAACGTCAATCGCTTCCTCCGGAAGGAGAAGTTCAAGATGCTCACCCTAGCTCAGATCTTGACTGCCCTCGACCCTGGAGACTGGATGGTAGCGTTGGACTTGCAGGACGCATATTTTCACATCCCCGTCCTGCCGGCCCACCGGCGTTACCTGCGGGTCACGGTAGGCCTCGAGCACTTTCAGTTCACCGTGCTCCCCTTTGGCCTTACCAGCGCCCCTCGGGTGTTCACGAAAGTGATGGCAGTGGTCGCAGCTCATCTGTGCCGGGCAGGGGTTCCAGTCTTCCCCTACCTCGACGACTGGTTGCTGAAGGCGGGCTCGTCCCAGGCAGTCGTCTCCCACCACCAGACTACGGCCGGACTCCTGCACTCGCTGGGGTTCTCCATCAACGTGCCGAAGTCGCACCTGATTCCTTCTCCACAGCTCCTTTTCATTGGAGCAGTTCTGGACACAACGCAGTTTCGGGCCTATCCTCCCGAACGGCGAGTCCAGGATATTCAGGCTATGATTCCGATCTTTCAGCCTCTATCCTGGGTTTCGGTACGGATGACCCTGAGGCTGCTGGGCCTCATGGCCTCCTGCATCCTGCTGGTCGATCATGCCAGATGGCATATGCGGGCTCTGCAGTGGGACCTGAAGTTCCAGTGGGCGCAGCACCAGGGGAACCTGTCCGATTACGTCCAGATCTCGGAGGGAACTGCACGGCAGTTGCAGTGGTGGCTCTTGAACCGGCAATGGGTCACGGGCAGATCCCTCTCCCTTCCCCAGCCAGAGCACACAGTTGTGACGGATGCGTCCCTTCTGGGATGGGGCGGTCACATGGGAGAGGCGGAGATCAGAGGCCTCTGGTCTCCGGCGGAGTCCCGGCTCCATATCAACCTTCTGGAGCTCCGGGCGATCTGACTTGCACTGAAGGCATTCCTTCCCTCTGTCAAGGGGAAGGTGGTGCAGGTGTTCACAGACAACACCACCGCCATGTGGCACTGCAGCAAACAAGTCTGGGTGGGGTCGTGGACCCTATGTCAGGAGGCTCTGCATCTCTGGACATGCTGGAACATCAGGGCATATCCCTGATGGTTCAACACCTGGCAGGTTCTCTGAACGCCAGGGCGGACGAACTCAGCCGCAGGTGCATGATGGATCACGAATAGAGTCTTTACTCGGAGGTGGCGCAAGGACTCTTTCTACAGTGGGGAGAGCTTTGGTTAGATCTATTCGCCACCGAAGAGAACTCGCAATGTCATCAGTTCTGTGCGTTGGAATTTCCAAGGCGGCACTCGCTCGGCGACGCTTTTCGTTGCGAGTGGAGTTGCGGTCTGTTGTACGCCTTTCCGCCTATACCACTTCTGCCCAGAGTGCTGAAGAAGATCAGGCGCGACCGGGCCCAAGTCATTCTTGTGGCTCCGGACTGGGTTCGAAGAGTATGGTATCCCGAGCTACTCAGTATGAGCATCGATCCCCCGATCCGTCTGCCTCTTCGGGAGGATCTTCTGTCGCAGCAGCAGGGGACGGTCGTCCACCCGAACCTGTCCAGTCTCCACCTCCTTGCATGGAGATTGAGCGGCGGCAGTTTATTCCTTTCGACTTGCCTCCCGAAGTTTGTGATGTGATTCTGGCAGCCAGGCGTCCCTCCACTAAGGTGGTATACGCCTGCAGGTGGAACAAGTTTGTGGCATGGTGCACGGCAAAGGCTGTGAATCCCCTTTCTGCCCCTCTTTCTGAGGTTCTTCTGTTCCTTCTTTCTCTGGCCCAACAGGGTTCTGCCCTGGGTACCATCAAGGGCTATCTTTGTGCAATCTCGGCCTTCCTCCGGCTTCCTGATCAGCCCTCCCTTTTCAAGTCCCCTGTTGTTAACAGGTTTCTTAAGGGCATTACACACCTCTTTCCTCCTGTTCCGTTTGTAATGCCTCAGTGGGACTTGTACTTGGTTCTTACCTTTTTAATGTGCGCTCCCTTTGAGCCTCTACATAACTGTCCTCTTCGTCTTCTCACTCTGAAGACAGCCTTTCTGGTGGCTATCACCTCCGCTCGGCAGGTGAGTGAGCTCCAGGCTCTTTCTTGCAAGCCCCACTTTCTGTCTGTCCATCCAGACAAGGTTGTTCTTAGGACGCGTCCGTCCTTCTTGCCAAAGGTGGTTACTGCTTTTCACATTGGGCAGACCATCACTTTGCCCACCTTCTTTCCGCCTCCGCATCCTTCTAGAGAGGAAGAGAGGCTCCACCGTCTGGACCCAAAACGTGCAATTTCATTTTATCTAAACCGCACAGAGCAGTTCCGGGTGGACGACCAGCTCTTTGTTGGCTACGTGGGCGCCAAAAAAGGTCGGGCGGTACACAAGCGGACCATCTCCCGCTGGGTCGTCTTGTGTATCAAGGCCTGCTATTCTTTGGCTAAGAAGGAGCCCCCTGTTGGGCTACGTGCCCATTCCACCAGGGCGACAGCCGCCACCACGGCTTTGGGACGTGGTGTCCCATTGCAGGACATTTGTCAGGCAGCTACGTGGGCCTCGCTGCACACGTTTACCAAGCATTACTGCCTTGACAGCCAAGTCCGGAGAGACGGCTTCTTTGGCCGTTCTGTTGTCCGAGACTTCCTCGTCTGATCTTTGTTCGCAGACCCACCACCGGGGTTGGTATTGCTGGGGTATCTATTCTAAGGTAAGGAATCTGTCACTAACATGTCTCTTTCAGATGCACAAGTTACTAACTTGTGTAACGATATATCTGTAAGAGACAGTAGTTAGTGACAGATTCCTTACCGCCCCACCCATCCTCCCCGTTCTGCAAACTGATTTCTAGGGTTAAGGACATCCCTTTCAGGGCCCTAGTTTTCAGACACCAGTGTCAGTTTCTTGCATGGCTCTGCATTTCTGGCGCGGAAAGTCGTGTACAGAACTGACGCCAGCGCGCATGGGCGGCGTCTAAGTACTGGCCGCGACGTCATCCCGGCGATCACGACGCCGACGACGGACGCGGAGCCGCACGACGCCGCCTACCGACGCGCAGGGGTACTGCTACGCAAAACTTTCCGGATCCAGCCTGACGCCTGGGGATATTCTAAGGTAAGGAATCTGTCACTAACTACTGTCTCTTACAGATATATCGTTACACAAGTTAGTAACTTGCGCGTTAAATCCATCGTTCTTTTGCCCACTACGCCGACCCAGTTTGGACCCAGCCATATGCAAATCAGTCTTGACCCTGTGCCCCATGGGAACAGTCCAGACCGAACTGCCAGGCCAGGTCCGTCACCTTCGTCACTGGCAGTCCATAACATCAGACACTTGGGTTTTGCAGATTGTCCGATGGGGCTACTCCATCCCCTTCGAGACTACCTCTTCCTCCATGCCACCTACTTACGACAGGTTGACGGAGGACCATCTATCTCTTCTCCGCCAAGAAGTGAGGGCTCTTTTGGCCGAAGGAGCCATAGAGAGGGTGGCGACACCAGAAGTGGGCCATTGTTATTCCCACTACTTTTTAGTGCCCAAGAAGGGCAGAGGCCTTCGTGCTATCTTGGACCCCTCTCAACTTCTTTCTCAAAAAGAAGTTCAAAATGCTCACTCTGGCTCAGATCCTGTCTGCCCTGGACCCAGGAGACTGGATGGTTGTGTTGGATTTGCAGGACGCATGTTTCCACATTCCTGTCCTGCTTGACCACAGGCATTACCTGTGCTTCACGGTGGGCCATGAGCACTTTCAGTTCGCTGTGCTCCCCGTTGGCCTCACCTGCACCCCTCGGGTGTTCACCAAGGTGATGGTGGTGGTTGCAGTCATCAGCGGAGATCAGGGGTACCAATCTTCCCCTATCTTGATGACTGGTTGTTGAAGACGGGCTCACCCCAGGCTGTCGTCTCCCACCTCCAAACTACGGCGGACCTCCTGCATTACCTGGGGTTCACTCTCAATGTGCTGAAGTCACACATGACTCACTCTCAGATGCTCCCTTTCATCGGATCTTTTCTGGACATGGTGCAGTTTCAGGTCTATCTTCCCGAACGGCAAGTCCAGTATATGCAGACTATGATACCGATGTTTCAGCCTCTGTCCAGGATTTTGGTGGGACTGACTCTGAGGCTGTTAGGCCTCCTGCATCTTACTGGTGACACGTGCACCTTGGCATATGCGGGCTCTGCAGTGGGGCCTGAAGTTCCAGTGGGTGCAGTATCTGGACAATCTCTCCAACATTGTCCAGATCTCGTAGGGAACTGTGGAAGATCTGCAATGATGGTTAATGAACCGCAAATGGGTCAGCGGCAGACCCCTCTCCCTTCTCCAACCAGATCTCACAGTAGTGACAGATACGTAATTCCTGGAATGGGGCAGCCATCTGGGAGAGGTGGAGATCAGAGGACTCTGGTCTCCGGCGGAATCCAAACTCCATATCAGCCTGTTGGAGCTCTGAGCGATCCCATTTGTATTGAAAGCCTTTCTACCCTCCATCCAGGGGACACTAGTGCAGGTGTTCACTGGCAACACCACTGCCATGTGGTACAGCAACAAACAGCGTGGTGTGGGATCCTGGACCCTTTGTCAAGAGGCCCTGCGTCCCTGAACATGGCTGGAACATCAGGGCATTTACCCGGTGTTTATATACCTGGTGGGCTCTCTGAACGCCAGGGCAGGCGAACTCCGCTGAAAATGTCTAGCGGATCACGAATGGCATCTTCATCCCAAGGTGGTCCAAGGTCTCTTTCAGCAATGGGGAGAGCCTTGGTTAGATCTGTTCTCCACCGATGAGAGCGCACAATGTCAGCAGTTCTGCGTGCTAAAGTTTCCAAGGCAGCTCTCGGTCAAAGATTATTTTCGTCTTGAGTGGAGCGTAGGCCTCCTGTACTCCTTTCTGCCCATACCACTGCTGCCCAGAGTTCTCAAGAAGATTAGGAACGACTTGGCCCAAATCATCCTTGTGGCTCTGGACTGGACTTGGAGAGTTTGGTATCCTGAGCTGGTGAGCATGGCCATTGGTCCTCCGATTAGGCTGTCCCTTCAGGAGGATCTTCTGTTGAAACAGTAGGGGAGGGTTCTCCACCTGAACCTGTCAACGTTTTGCCTTCTTGCATGGAGATTAAGCAGAGACAGGTGACACCTTTCGACCTTCCGCCCGGAGTCTATAATGTTATTCTGGCAGCCCGGGGTCCCTTCACCAAAATGGTATACGCCTGCCGGTGGGGCAAGTTTGTGGCATGGTGTGTAAAAAGACAAGTTGATCCCCCTTTCTGCTTCTGTAAAAGTCTACCTTTCTGCTATATCAGCCTTTCTGCGGTTGCCTGACCAGCCATCCCTCTTCAAATCCCCTATTGTTCATAGGTTTTTGAAAGGTTTGCAGCATATGTTTACTCCTTCTCCCTTCATCATGCCTCAGTGGGACCTTAATTTAGTCCTCACGTTCCTGATGTGCAGTCCTTTTGAGCCCTTGCACAATTGTCCTCTCAGGCTCCTTATCAAGACATTTTTCTTAGTGGCAATAACATCTGCCCGAAGAGTCAGTGAGCATCAGGCTGTCTCATCCTAGCCTCCATACCTAAACATCTTCCCAGAAAAGCTGGTTCTACGAACTAAAGCTTCCTTTTTGCCGAAAGTAGTCATTCTCTGTCATTTAGCCCAGTCCATCACCCTGCCTACGTTTTACAGTTCATCACATCTATCTAAAGAAGAGGTTCGACTTTACCGACTGGACCCAAAAAAAGCGTTGTCATTCTACCTTGACCACACAAGAGAGTTCCAGGTGGACAACCAACTCTTTGTGGGGTACATTGGAGAGAAGGGAAAGGTTGCATATAAGCAGACCATCTCCCGATGGCTCATGCTCTGCATTGAGATCTGCTACGCATTAGGCGAGAAACAACCCCCTGAGGGCTTGCATGCTCATTCTACCAGAGCCAAGGCTGCATCCACTGCTTTAGCATGCGGAGTACTGGTCCTGGACATCTGCCAGACAGCAACGTGGACTTCTCTGCACACGTTCACAAAACACTACTGCATGGTCAGGTCCATCGGGACTGGCACTTTGCCCGTTCAGTCCTGCAGGACTTTTTGGTACGAAATTGTTTTGCAGACTCCCCTTCGGGGAGGTATTGCTTGGCTATCTATTCTAAGGTAAGGACTGTGCTACTAGAAGTCTCTATTAGATGAACAAGTTACTTACCTTCAGTAACATCTTATCTGGTAGAGACTTTAGCCTCAGATTCCTTACCGACCCACCCTTCCTCTCTGCTCTGCAAACATATTTCTAGGAACAGCGCAGTGGGGTGGCACCTATATATGCACTGCGCACATCACTTCTGATGCCGATGATGCCACGTGGAGCCGACCAATGCCACTTACCGACGCACATGGGTACTGCTCGCGAAAAACATCTGGATCCAGTCTGACGCCTAGGGATAATTCTACGGTAAAGAATCTGTGGCTAGATAGTCTCTCCCAGATAAGGCACTACAGAAGGTAAGTAACTTCTTTATTAGGGATAAATCCTCTTTTACTGCCGATAGACTGGAATGTGCCAACCAACGTAGGCACAGCTTCCCACACTATACATAGTAATGACTACAGGTATGTGTCTATTATAGTGGGGGTCAAGGCGATTATCTTGTGGACCAGGAGTGTTGGAAAGAAAACAGTACATGCATGTAAGAAAGCCAGTGGGTCCGAGGGCAAAACCTTCAGGAGAGAATATGTAAGAATTGTACTTTCCATTCTGAATCATGTAATTTAACTCAATGTCTATTTTCAATTGCCAGTCGCCAGTGAACTGTGTTGGCTAAACCTTTGACTGGGTTGTGTTTTTTTTTTGATCTTTCAGATTTCCAATTCCCAGACAAGTAGTCTGTTGGATTGTTTCATTCGGGAAAATCATTTCTGTGGGTATAATGCATGCATGGAATAGGGCTTCTTTACCTTGAACTTGCCAATATTTGGTTCCCCATATACTTTTCTCATCAGTATTTTTTTCCTATACTTCAAGTATCCTTGAATGGCCAGATTCTGATTGAACTACTCTGAATAGATTAGTTAGGTGGTAGTAAGTAGGTTTTTCAGGAGTGGCTGGGGACATTATGTAAAATTAAAAGGTCAACGATGAGACCTGTCCTCACTGTGGAAATAGGGCAATTTCTTCAAAACAATTGGGATGACTATCTGAAAGAAACAGTTAGTTATAGATTCCCTACCTTAGAATTACCCCCAGGCGTCAGACTGGATCCGGAAAGTTTTTCGTCAGCAGTACCCCTGCGCGTCGGAGGGTGGCGTCGGTCGCGTCCGTCATCGGCGCCATGGTCGCCGGGATGACGTCGCGGTAGCTACATAGACGCCGCCCTCGCGCGCTGACGTCAGTTCTTTCTTTTTCTGCACCAGCAAGTGCAGATCCGGAGAGAGCGGTACTCCCAGTCACTTTTTGACTGAGTTTTTTGCTACTTTTGTCGACTTCGTTTTTGAGTCTTACATCGACTCCTGGTGCACGAGGGATGCCCGGTTTCAAGGCATGTGGTTCCTGTACCCGACTGATGTCGGTGACGGATCCACACCGCAAGTGCCTCTTTTGCCTGGAGTGCGACCATGACCCCAAGTCGTGCTCCGACTGTCGAACCATGGCCCGAAGTCTTTGCGGGAGCGGTCCCGAAAGCTCCTCGAGGCCCGGCAGTAGGCTTCGCGTCGCGCAAGGTCCTGGTCGCGTGGGAGGTCGAGGGACCGATCGCGGAGTCATCATCACTCCTCTTCTAAGTCTTCGCACTTGGGGTCAGGTAAGTCCAAGCACAAGAAGAAGTCGAAGAAGCATCATCGCTCTTCGACTTCCCTTCGTCCGTCGGTCGACGTGACGCAGGGTGCGGGTGGTGTCCCTCCCGCGGCTCCACGTGCGGAGCCTTCAGGGTCGACTCCGGCCTTCCCTCCCTTCCCGGGACCGGGAGCGACCCCTGCCCAGCTTCGTCAATTTTACGAAGCGATGCATGCCATCTTTGGGCAGCCCGACTCCGCCGGTGCGCCTTTGGGCCCCGCGGACTCGACTGGGGGCCCTAGGCCTTCGACGCCGGCAGCTCCGGCCTCGGCACCGCAGGGTCCCCTTGGATCCAGGCCTGGATCCTGATCGGCGCCGGTCGACCTCGTTACACCTCCACCGGCACCACGTCCACAACCGACGCCGGCTGGCCCCCCAACCGGCGTCGACCCCGACTTCCGCCCTGATGTGGACACGGAGCCAGAACGGCGTCAGCTGACGCCGGATCCGGCGCCAATGGGTACTTTTGTCCCCGTGATCCACCCTGGCCATTTTCAGCCAGATAGGCAATCAGAGGAGGGTGAGGAAGACTGGGAGGGGTCTGGTGACCCTTTGACAGACCAGTTGGAGTACGATCCGCACTGGAGAGAGGAACTGGGGGATGCCAGTGGTCTGGATACCTCCCCACACCTAGGCATGTTGTCTCCTCCTACCGTGGCTACGGAGGAGGGAGCGTCATACCCAGTGGTGTTGCATAGGGCGGCCGAGGCTCTCCACCTCGAGCTACCTACGGTGGCAGTCAGGACTAACCTCCTGACAGAGGTCCTTCAACCAGCAGCGAGCTCTTCGGAGCCCCTGCTGCCGTTTAATGAAGCCCTCACGGACATTCTTTTGGACACCTGGTCCAGGCCCAACACAGGGGCTCCTGTGGACAGGATGATTGCCCGACGCCACCGCCCGGCCCCAGGCGACCCCACTTTCCTCTCCCAACATCCCACCCCTGAGAACTTGGTGGTACAAGCCTCTACTTCCGAAGGCGCCTTCCCTACCGCACCACCGGAAAGGAATCCAAAAAGCTGGACCACCTTGGGAAGAAAATGTTTTCTTCCGCCAGCTTGGGACTGCGGTCGGTAAACACCGCATGTCTGTTGGGCCGTTACACCCACTCTGTCTGGGATACGGTGGCGCAGTTGCTGCCTCTGTGCCCGGAGGAGGCCCGGGCTATACTCTCCCGTGCAGATGCCGAGGGGAGAGACGCAGCGAAGTTTACCATCCGCTGTGGGCTGGATACCGCTGATGCACTTGGCAGGGCGATTTCAACGTCAGTAGCCCTTCGACGCTACGCCTGGTTGCGTTCGACTGGTTTTTCCGGGGATGTCCAATACACGCTTATGGACATGCGCTTTGATGGCCGTCGCCTTTTCGGCAACAAGGCAGACAACGCGCTACAGCGCTTTAAGGACTCTCGGGCTACGACCAGGTCCTTGGGCCTCTCCACCACCTGCGCAGTCTGCCTTTCACCCCTTTCGTGGCTACGGAAGGGGTGCCCCACTATGCCCCACCCAGGGCCACAGGCCGGCGCAAGCTGTTCAGCCCCAGCGCGGCAAGGGACGTGGGAACCACCGACGTGGTTCTGGGGGCGGGCGGGCCAGAACACCACAGCCCCCTCTGCAGCAGCCTCCAAACCTTCCTAGTCCGACCTTTCAGGGCCACCAAACGCCAGTGGGCGGCAGGATACGTCATCACCTCCCCCACTGGCGCACCATCACGTCGGACAGGTGGGTTTTGCAAATAGTCCGAAGGGGCTACTCACTCCCCTTCGAGACTACCCCTCCCTCCATGCCACCTCAGTACCATCGCATGTCGGAGGATCACCTGGCCCTTCTCCAATAGGAAGTTTCGGCACTCTTGGCCAAGGGTGCCATCGAGTGCGTGCCTGTCCCAGAAGTAGGTCGTGGTTGCTATTCCCACTACTTTCTGGTACCCAAGAAGGACAAAGGCCTGCGTCCTATCTTGGATCTCAGGAACGTCAACCGCTTCCTCCGGAAGGAGAAGTTCAAGCTGTTGACGCTCGCTCAGGTCTTGTCTGTCCTCAACCCTGGAGACTGGATGGTAGCGTTGGACTTGCAGGATGCTTACTTTCACATCCCTGTCCTGCCGGCCCACCGGCGTTACCTGCGGTTCACGGTAGGCCACAAGCACTTTCGGTTTACTGTGCTCCCCTTTGGCCTAACCAGCGCCCCTCGGGTGTTCACGAAAGTGATGGCGGTGGTCGCAGCTCATCTGCGCAGATCAGGAGTTCCAGTCTTCCCCTATCTCGATGACTGGCTGTTGAAGGCTGGCTCGCCCCAGGCTGTCGTTTCCCACCTCCAGACTATGGCCGACCTCCTGCATGCGCTGGGGTTCTCCATCAACATGCCGAAGTCACACCTGACCCCCTCTCAGAAGCTCCTCTTCATCGGAGTGGCTCTGGACACGACGCAGTTTCCGGTTTATCCTCCCGAACAGCGAGTCCGGGATATTCGGGCTATGATTCTGATCTTTCAGCCCCTATCCCGGGTTTCGGTCAGGATGACCCTGAGGCTGCTTGGCCTCCTGCATCCTGCTGGTCGATCATGCCAGGTGGCATATGTGGGCTCTGCAGTGGGACCTAAAGTTTCAGTGGGCGCAGCATCAGGGGAATCTGTCCGATTGCGTCCAGATCTCGGAGGGCACTGCACGACAATTGCAGTGGTGGCTCACGAACCAGGATTGGGTCAACTGCAGATCCCTCTCCCTTCCCCAACCAGAACACACAGTGGTGACAGACGCATCCCTTCTGGGATGGGGTGGCCACATGGGAGAGGCGGAGATCAGAGGCCTCTGGTCTCCGGCGGAGTCCGGGCTCCACAACAACCTTCTGGAGCTTCGGGCGATCCGTCTTGCACTGAAAGCCTTCCTTCCCTCTGTCCGGGGAAGAGTAGTGCAGGTGTTTACGGACAACACCACCGCCATGTGGTACTGCAACAAACAAGGCGGGTGGGGTCGTGGACCCTATGTCAAGAGGCCCTCCGCCTCTGGAGATGGCTGGAACATCAGGGCATATCCCTGGTGGTTCAACACCTGGCAGGGTGGACGAACTGAGCCGCAGGTGCATGATGGATCACGAATGGCGTCTTCACTCTGAGGTGGTGCAAGGTCTCTTTCAGCAGTGTGGAGAGCCTTGGTTAGATCTATTCTCCACCGAAGAGAACGCGCAATGTCAGCAATTCTGCGCGTTGGAATTTCCAAGGCGGCACTCGCTAGGCAACGCTTTTCGTCATGAGTGGAGTTGCGCTCTTCTATACGCCTTTCCACCTATACCACTTCTGCCCAGAGTGCTGAAGAAGATCAAGCACGACCGGGCCCAAGTCATTCTTGTGGCCCCGGATTGGGCACGAAGAGTCTGGTATCCCGAGCTGCTCAACATGGCCATTGATCCTCCGATCAGACTGCCTCTTCGGGAGGATCTTCTGTCGCAGCAGCAGGGGACAGTCCTCCACCCGAACCTGTCCAGCCTCCACCTCCTTGCGTGGAGATTGAGCGGCGGCAGTTGACGTCGTTTGACCTACCTCCCGAAGTCTGTGATGTAATCTTGGCAGCCAGGCTTCCCTCCACTAAGACGGTATACGCCTGCAGATGGAATAAATTTGTGGCATGGTGCACAGCAAAGGCTGTGGATCCCCTTTCTGCCCCTCTTTCTGAGGTTCTCTTGTTCCTCTTATCTGTGGCCCAGCAGGGCTCTGCTCTAGGCACTCTTAAGGGCTACCTCTCGGCCATTTCAGCCTTCCTTAGGCTCCCTGATCAGCCTTCTCTTTTCAAGTCCCCTGTTGTAAATAGATTTCTTAAGGGCATTACTCATCTTTTTCCTCCTGTTCCCTTCTTAATGCCCCAGTGGGACTTAAACTTGGTTCTGACATATCTTATGTGCGCTCCCTTTGAGCCACTACATAACTGTCCTCTAAGACTTCTCACTTTGAAAACTGCTTTTCTGGTGGCCATCACCTCTGTGCGCAGGGTGAGTGAGCTGCAAGCTCTGTCTTCTAAGCCTCCCTTTCTGGCTGTCCATCCGGACAAGGTCGTCCTGAGAACTAGACCTTCCTTTCTTCCCAAGGTGGTTACTTCTTTCCACATTGGCCAAACCATCACTTTGCCCACCTTCTTTCCGCCTCCGCATCCTTCGAAAGAGGAAGAGAGGCTCCACCGTCTGGATCCAAAACGTGCGCTTTCTTTCTACTTGGATCGCACCAAACAATTCCGGGTGGACGACCAGCTCTTTGTTGGTTACGTGGGCGTTAAGAAAGGTCGGGCCGTGCACAAACGGACCATCTCCAGGTGGGTCGTTTTGTGCATCAAAGCCTGCTATTCTTTGGCTAAGAAGAAGCCTCCAGTGGGGCTGCGCGCCCATTCCACCAGGGCTACTACTGCTTTGGGACGAGGAGTCCCCCTAAATGACATCTGTCAGGCAGCTACGTGTGCATCGCTGCACACGTTTACGAGACACTACTGCCTGGACAGCCAAGTCCGGAGAGACGGCTTCTTTGGCCGTTCTGTTCTCCAGGAGTTTCTGGTGTGAACTCGGTTCGCAGACCCACCTCCGGGGTTGGTATTGCTGGGGTATCTATTCTAAGGTAAGGAATCTATAACTAACTGTTTCTTTCAGATGAACAAGTTACTTACCTTTGGTAACGATATATCTGTAAGAAACATAGGTTAGTTATAGATTCCTTACCGCCCCACCCATCCTCCCCGTTCTGCGAACTGTATTCTAGGGTTAAGGACATCCTTTCAGGGCCCTAGTTTTGTGCACCAGTGTTCAGTGTCTTGTATGGCTCTGCGCTTCTGGTGTGGAAAGTCGTTTACAGAACTGACGTAGGGGTCATGGTCGCGCTCCAGGCAGAAGAGGCACACGCGGTGCTGATCCGTCACCGACATCAGTCGGGTACAGGAACCGCATGCCTTGAAACCGGACATCCCTCGTGCACCAGGATTTGATGTAAGACTCAAAAACAAAGTCGACAAAAGTCGCAAAAAACTCAGTCAAAAAGTGACTGGGGGTACAGCTCTCTTCGGATCTGCGCTTGCTGGCGCGGAAAAAGAAAGAACTGATGTCCGCACGAGGGCGGCGTCTATGTTGCTACCGCGACGTCATCCCGGCAACCACGGCGCCGACGACTGACGCGGAGTCGACCGACGCCACCTTCCGACGCGCAGGGGTACTGCTGACGAAAAACTTTCTGGATCCAGACTGACGCCTGGGGGTAATTCTAAGGTAAGGAATATATAACTAACCTATGTTTCTTACAGATATATCGTTACTGAAGGTAAGTAACTTGTTCATTAAGGGTTGGAGCCTCACAATGACCCCACTGTGTATAATTGTATCTCTCTCCGGGCTAACTAGTTTGATGTATGTAATGGTGTGCATAATTATGAAAACAATACATTTCTTTGTAGTTAAGTGTGTTCTAATAAGGATCTTCATTAACGAGGGTTGTATATGCCTGTAAATCGGATATCATACAGTCTGTCCCAGTCAACTGAAACAGAACCAGGAATAATCACATCATTAATTGAAACTTTCAACACTTGCCAATTGCATTGTCTCAGTGGGTCCCATAAGAAACCCTTTCCCAAAGCATGCCCTCGGGCACAGAATAAATTGTAATATTTGCAACATAGAGATCTCCTCGAGCTCTGTGATTTGAAAAAGGCAGTTGTAGTTCTCGAATCATAGGTTATGGTACTGTTCTTTCTTGGACGTAGTGTCCATTCAGTAGCAGCAGAACAACAGTTGGCATCGTACAGGTCATGCAGTTAGCCTGACCAAAAAGAACACTCCTGTAGCAATCCAAACATAGGACCACAGTGGTATTTAATACCAGTCACAAACTAATAATAAGCAAGGATAAATCGCATGTAGTGACTGGGGAGTGTGCCGAAAAGTAATCTGTGCAAAACTCAGTTGCTTTCTCATAAAACAATGTTTCTCGAAAATGCATCATTATCATTGATGTTGACTCATGTGGGGTTTCATAGTAAACCACAGTGGTGTTTGGAACATTTGCAACTGTAAAATTGCAGCATCAGATCCCTTGTGTAATAAGTTTGGTGTCAAGCTGGAGACACAGTAGGATCGAATTTACCGATTGGGTACTCAAGCTATCAATATTACTGTATTCTTCAAGGGACATTTCATTTATAGTAAGGAGAGGCTGCAAGGCTTTACTCTGAGTGCTTCTTGCTGTCCAGAAGGTTCTGCTGTACAGAATCGGTTCTTCTTAATGTGGTCAGTGAGCACCTGTCTGGTTTTCTTTGAACCAGACAACCGAGGTAGGATTACACTTCATTTACCCTAAAAACACGAACAGGAAATCTGTAAGATGGCCCAAATACTTGTTTATCAGAGATCTTCTCTCAAACTAGATCACCTTTTTGGAGAACTCACCCGTCAGCAGTTGGCAATTCCTTCCCTTTGCCAGTGGCAGTTTCAGATTAGATAGCTTCTGTCTGACCTCTTGGACGTTCGGAAACTGGTTTGAATTCTTATTCTTCCACTACCTTACCAGGATTATCTAGGTCCAGTGCATACGTAGGTACTCCAAAGTGTACTTTGTGTGGAGGACTGCCACCCACTACTCTTCTAGGAAAGTTTTTTAATGCTCTCTGAACCTCATACATATGACGGTACCAAGCAAGTCCTGATCTGAGCAACCTTTCAGTCAGGCCTTGTTTAAGCGTGCCGTTAGTTCGGTCGATTAGCCCATTACCCTCCAATCGAAATGGGATGCTGAATTACAGATATACTCCCAGAGCAGATAAGCACCCATGCAAGCCTTTGAGGTGAACTCAGGAGCATTTCTTTGTGGCCTAACCCACAGGAATAGACAACATGAAGCGATTGTTAATATGTATTTATGTCGGTAACAGAATTTATTGGCCCAATATGGTCTAAATATAAAAATCTGAGCGGTGGATTGGTAAGCCTGACAACCAGTAGCGTTGCTATAGCAGTGTAACTCTTCCCAGTGGCACTCTTCCCAGCATGAGCTGACGCTAAACCTTCATGAGCTGCTTTAAGTAAGTCAAATTTAGTAGATAACTTAGTAGGTATTATCCTATCTCCCAGTCTGGGTATGGAACCCACTGGCGTGTTATCTGAACTCTGGGTGTAGGAATATATGAGGAATGCCGACTGGAGGTGTTTAACTCTTTTCTGTTGCATGTATGACTGCTAATATATCTGTGTCGATCTTCGTTTCAGATCTAGTTATGACTGCTAATGTAACAGTAAGAAAATGCCCTTTTTGACATGGTCACCCCCACTTTTTGCCTCAGTACTGATGTTTTTTTGGCTGAAAGCGCACTGGGTCCCTGCTAATCGGGCCCCCAGTGCCAGTGATCTTTCCCTTTAAACAAGGTAAAATGTCTAATTGTGACCAATGGGCAAGGACTTTAGCACTCCTATAAGTCCCTGGTAAATGGTACTCCTGGTACCTAGGGCATGGGTACTAAAGAGGGTCCCCAAGGGCTGTAGCATGTATTATGCCACCCCTAGGGACCCACACCCAAACAGCATGCAGATTGCCATTGCACACAGCGTGAATTGGTGCAAACTATTCTGAAAACACGACATGGCACACTCACTGTGTGCCATGCCAAGGTACACTGCATATACTATACTTAAATAACACCTACTGCAGGATTTCCATTCTATTTTTTGTTTAAATTTGTTTTGATTGATTTTTTCAAACATTATAATAATCCATTACAACTCGGGTGTTACAATTACAGTGTATTTGCATTTCAATACAGTTATGGCGCCTGGGCCAATGTGTCGGTAAGATATCTCTAAATTAAACGTCAATGCATAACAGTTAGGTCTGGTGTTTTCAATATGGATACATTAACCTGATGTACATAGGATTAGGCTGCTTAAAACACAACATTAACATAACAGATAAGATATCACATTGGCTCCTGTATTTGAACTTGTAACATTAAATCATAGCAACACGATGCACTACTAATGTCTGTTAACTGCACAGCTTTTTCGCTCATCCGCACACAGCGCCTGGGTATATTCTAATTACTTTGTTCCCTGTCACATAGGGTGCATGCTAGACAATGCTGGACTTGGTGTATACTGACTTAACTGATGTGAACAGTGGGCAGTTGGTGGCTTGCGCCTGGTTCCCTAAACACGTTTCAGGGGTAGATGTTGGTGTAGGTCTTAGGATCCAGTAGTCCCCCCCTCAGGTCTAGTTTGTATTCAGTTCAGGCGGGTGGGTAGGTTCCTCAGTCTGAGTCTGCCAGATTGTGCGGAAGTCCTTCAGGATTGCATCCCAGTTCCCCGCGAGTGGTTGTTTACGAATACCCATTGCATCTTCACGACTCAACGCCACACTCTCCGCCTGCGCCCAGAACCAATTGGAACCAGGCTCTCGCCACAGGGGGGTCAGGGTACATCCGCAGGATTTCCAGTCTTAAGGCAGGGTGCATCATATTATGTGAGGGCACATCTCCATGAACAGATAGGCCCCTGGGATGTAGTTTAATTACTAGATAATGCAAGTTATCAGACAGCCATCTTGTCATTACGAGTTACCCAGCTCAATGATGGGTGCACTGAAACCAATGGTGTTTGGTATCAAACACCTTGTCTTAATAAATCTGTACTGATGCCAGTACTAGATTTGTTATGACATGCACCCAGAGGTGCCCCCTAAAACCGTCCTAGTCCTTTAGTGTGCTGGCTGACTAGTATCGTCCAGCCTGCCACCACATATGAGTTTCTGACTCCCTGTAGGTGAGAGCCTGCAATCTCGGAGGCAAGAAACAATACCTGCTCCGGAGGAAGATGTTCACACCTCCAGCAGGAGGGCTAGTGAGATAGCATGTCAAGCCCAGAGGCTTCAAAGCCTCTGCTGCCTTAGATATAAGACACCGGCTTCCCCCCAGCCCTGGGGAATGCCACCTCCTGCCCTGAGGCCCATTTGGCACCAGAGCAGGTGGGAAAATCAGATAGTCAGAAGGCGTGTCACACTTTCAGGCTAGGCATACCCCGAAGGTGGGCCACCTGAAGTGGACAGCCAAGAAAGGGTTTCACCATTTTGAATTTGGGGAAACTAGGAACTCTGGGTCAGGATAATGCACATTCTCCACACCAAGTGGTCATATAGGGGGTGTAGTCACCCCAGGGGTCAATAGCCCATTGGCTACTACACTCCCCTAAACACCCTTAAATTCAGTAGTCCCCTTGACACCAGGAACTCTGATTTGTCAACTGGGAACCGAAATAAGGACAAATAAGAGCCGAAGTCGTGGGAACAGAGGCCCTGCACCGAGATTGGCGCCAAACCCTGCCTGACTGCTTGCACCTCGACAGTCACAAAGACCCACTCGTCCATAAGCTGAACAGTCTTCCCAAACCCTTGGAGGACTGTTCTCCCCTTCACCAACCAAGCAGCATCTCCCTTGGGGTGAAGGAGCCATCCTCCCACATCTGCAGTCACCAACAGAATTGACCTGGTACTTCATCTTGCTAGCCATCGGGCCCATCGAGAGAGCAATTCGCCAAGAAGGGGTTGTTGTGAGTCCAGGAGGTCAGCCCCATCGCTTTCACCTAGTCTTGAGACTCTGACCTCTCTAGGAGCCTCTCAAAACTAATACCCTGGGTACTGGAGCCCTTATATCTAACAAGGCTTATTATGTGTCCAGTCCGGACACCACCGACCTGCCGTCGAGGGACTTCAGGATTCATGAGGCCTTTGTCAAGAGTGGCCCTACTTCCCTTGTCTTCTCTCCCTCTCCAGGTCACCAAAGCCAAGAGGCTCGAACTACAGTGACCTGCCGGACAAAACACCTCTGCACCTGAGCCTCCCAGCCCAGGTTCACGTAAACTGACTGTGTCCCTGTGCTCCAGAGATCCTCAAAAGCCGAAACCCCTTTGGGTTCTGCCGGACTTGTCCCCATGTCCCCACTTGCAGCCCTTTTTTCCAGGTACTTCCTCCACAGACTTTAATTCATAGAGCTTGAGTAAATTATGCAACAAGAAAAGGCAAAGTATGCGGCATAATGCAGCACATTTTGTAGTAGTATTACTTCATTATTTCGTCATTTTTAAACTTGGCAACACTGTCTGGGGATTGGTTGCACTTTATTAGTACCAGTTTAATACCCTAAATATAGCAATAAGCAACAGAAAGGTAACCAGTCCAGCTTTGCAAAGGGTCTTACACCGCGCAGCAACACGTGTCGCTGCATTTTTAGTAACTTTTGAACAATTCGAGCTAGACAATTCTTTTTAGTTAATCTGCAGATTGTGGCAAATCCTTAACTATGCGAAAATCGTGACAGCCTCACAATTGTATAATTCAAGTTGTCCTGCTTGTACCTTAAAACACTTATTCAACAGTATTTTTCTATTTCTACAAAAATCTATAACTCCGGAAGTACTTACCTGATTGAGATGATCTTGATGTCTACATTTATATAAAAATCTGTGTTATTTTTCTAAATTGGTCTCAGGTTTTCTTCTTGAGTGTCTCATTTATTGACTCTGTGTACCACAAATGCTTAACACTACCCTCTGATAAACCTAAGCTGCTCGACCACACTACCACAAATAGAGCACTTGGGATTATTAATTTAAGCCCTGTAAACCAATAAGGGTCACCTGTACTTTTTGCATGGTGTGCCCTTACATTGGCACTACCACATAAAAAGCCAGCTTCCTACATTGGTGGATCAGCAGTGGGGGTACAAGACTTTGCATTTGTTGATACCACTTGGTCAATAGGTGATTCCACAAAGAAATCCACAATTGACATTAATTTGATTTTTAAATTATTTCTAAATTTTCTAATATGAACTGTTCGGGCCTTGTGTTGAGTCCCCCAGTCCATTGCCGTAGGAATTTAAAAGTGTTGTAGTCAATTAGGCCTTAATAGTCTGTTAGAATATTTTGTTGATTTTCTAAAAAGGTCTCAACTGTGCTACAAATGTCTGTTCCAGAGGAGATAGTCCAGGAACTCAACATGACACCTTATATGCATCTAAGTATGAAGCAGTTAAGGAAACTCTCTACAACCAGCAGAATCAAACCTGGCTCAAACCTTACAAAAACACAGCTCCAGCAGCTCTTTGCAGAGTTTGATCCAACCCATTTACCAGACGATCCTGGCACCCCTCTAGAGGAGGAGGTGGACAGTGGGGACAGTACTCCAGGAGAAGGTGATGAGGTACCCCCTCACATCTACCCTAAAACTGTATCTTGCGTGCCTTCCCCTGTTCGGGGTAGGTCAGGCAACTCCAGGTTCAGAGAAGAGATAGATGATGAAGAAGCAATTCTTGAGATACTAGCCAGGAGAGTAGCCCTTAAATCTAAAATCCTGGCTGAAGAAAAAGGGCTGAGATGGGTCTAGAATCCATGAGTGGTGGCAGCAACAGACTTAATAGGGAGAGAGGGGAAACGTTTTATCCCAAAATCCCCAAAGAGATTGTCCCCAAATATGTTGAGGGTGATATCACAAAGTGATTTACAGCCTTTAAGAGGGCTTGTAAAATGAGGACATTTCACCAGAGACACTCGGGCTCTCTGCTGTGGGAGTTATTCTCAGGAAAGTGGAGGGATAGAACCCTGACACTGGATGAGGAAGATGCTGAGTCTTATGACCTCATGAAGGATACCCTGATTGAGGGCTTTGGCTCTCCACTGAGGAGTACAGTATTAAGTTCAGGGAGACTTGCATAACCTCGAGTCAGCCCTGGATAGATTTTATTGACTTCTCAATCGGAACACTAGGTGGCTGGTTGAAAAGCAGTAAAGTGCAAGACCATGAAGGGCTCATAATTTGGTAATGGAAGAGCATCTGTTGAGTAATTTTACTGAAGAACAACTGTATCTATACTTAGTGGATTTAGGGTTAGCCTCTCCCCAAGAGCAGGGGAAAAAGACTGAGCATTGGGTCAAAACAAGGGTGTCCAGTGTCCAGAAAGACCCAAGGTGGGGGTGACCGAAGAAATGGGTTACTGCTAACCCCAAGAGAAAGATGTGGGACACAAAGGGGAAACCCCCCAAAGAGTCTTCTAAAGGCCCCCAAAAACCTGTTCTGTAGTGTATGTTATGTTATTATATTCTTATATAGCGCGTGTATACCGACAGGTCTCTTAGCGCTTCGGAAGAAGAGAACAGCGTTAGGGCCGGGTGGTCACCATGGTACTAGGAAGAATTAGGTCATGTCTAGAGCCTCTCTGAAAAGGATGGTTTTAAGCTGCTTCCGGAAAGGGAGCAGACCATGTTCTTTACGGAGAGTATCGGGCAGCCGGTTCCAGAGTTGTGGCAGGAGGACCGAGAAGGCTCGTCCTCCTTTGGAAACACAATTGCCCCGCGGGCAGACCAACTGGGCGGCTTCTGCTGAGCGGAGCGCCCGTCTAGGCACATATTTAATTAAACGTTCCCTTATGTACTCTGGGGCGTGACCATAAAAGGCTTTGTGGGCAATACAGAGTCCCTTAAACTACGCTCTTAGCCTAACCAGCAAACAAAGCAGTTTGCGCAGCAAAGGAGTGGCATGGGTTCTTCTGGGTAACCTGAAAATCAGCCTGGCGGCGTCATTCTGTACCACCTGTAGCTTATTCATAAGTTTCTGGGGGAGCCCGACATAGAGCGCATTGCCATAGTCGAGTCGCGAGACGATGGTTGCTCGTACAATGGTTTCCAGCGATGAAGTTGAGAGCAGTGGAACCAGCTTCCTCAGTTGTCTCAGCAGACCAGTGCAAGTACCCACCACCGCGTTGACTTGATTTACCATGGAGAGCTCGGAGTCGATCTTAATTCCCAAGCTTTTTACAACTGGTGCTGGGCTGGGACAGGCCCCCAGCTCTTGGGGCCAGAACAAGCCGCTCCATGGGTTATTTTTTGCCGGAATTGCTAGGACTTCGGTTTTATCAGGATTGATTTTTAAAGAGTTTGCAGTCATCCAGTTTATTGTAAACCTGAGGATGTTCTGAGCAGACTCTTGGGTGCGGACCGAGTTATCGATCTTCAGGATAAGCTGAGTATCATCCGCATAGTTAAAGACCCGACAATCCATATCGGTTAGTGCGGCCACCAGGGGCTGCAGGTATATGTGTAGGCCCAGAGACACTTCAAAATCAAAGGGTGGGAACCAGGGTAAAAAACTGGGATCCCAAAAAGGCTTGGTGCCATATCTGTAAGCAGAATGGTCTCCGAACTGGGGACTCTTCCTACCCCAAAAAGGTTGCCACTAGTCTAACACTTCAGGGGCTGTTAGTCTCCAGATGGGATCCTTGGTGTGCCCTGACCAGGTCAGAGAGCACACTGAAGCTACTTTAATCTCAGAGGGAGGGGTGGATATGGCTACCCTGTCTGTCTGGCCCAGTACCCTGGAGCAATGCAGACAAAAGCCACATATCAATGGGATTGAAGTTAAAGCAAGCACTGAGGAATACAGGTGCAAGTGGCACCATGGTGACTGAAAAACTGGTATCCTCAGTACAGTACTTAAGTGGACAGACGTATCCAGTTATCAATGCTGACAACTTTATCAAGGTTCATCCCACGGCTAAGGTGACTTTGGAATGGGAAGGGGTTACTGGCCAAAAGAAGGTGGCCGTGTCCTCTGCAATTCTAGTAGAATGTCTGCTAGGTAATGATCTGGAGACCTCAGGCTGAGGTAGAGATGACATTCCATGCTAGGAATACCTTAATGGGTGTGTAAAATGAAGAGTACAGAGTAAAGGCCAGGGTAAAAAAGAGGTATTGGAGCCTGGAATAATGACCCAATCATCCAAGAGAAAAGGCAAGAAATCTGGTAAGCCAACTTCTACTGAGACACAAGGTCAGGTCCCCTATCCTCTCGGAGAAGACCTGTCACCCCTGGGGGAACTGAGTCGCAGTATCTTGGTCCTTACACGGCAGAGCTCCTGGGCCCAGGGAGACCCACTAGGGAAGATCTTTGTCAGGGACAGAGGACCTGTCCCACTCTTGAGAGCCTGAGACATCAAGCTGCTGACCATGGAAAGGAAGGTGTCAGTGACTCCCACAGGACCTGTTGGGAGGAGAGACTCTTTTACACTGAGGCCAGAAACCCCAAACCAGGTGCCACTAGGAGATTGGTAGTGCCTCAGCTGTACAGGGATTTTTTACTCACCTTAGCACCTGACATCCCTACACTGGGTATCTGAAAGAGACACGTTAGTGACAGATTCCTTACCTTAGAATATCCCCAGGCGTCAGGCTGGATCCGGAAAGTTTTTTGCGCAGCAGTACCCTTGCGCGTCGGTAGGCGGCGTCGTGCGGCTCCGCGTCCGTCGTCGGCGTCGTGATCGCCGGGATGACGTCACGGGCAGTACTTAGGCGCCGCCCCTGCGCGCTAACGTCAGTTCTTCTTTTTCCGCGCCAGCAAGCGCAGATCCGGGAAGAGCAGTGCCCTGGTCATTTTTTGACCAATCTTTTTTGGTGAATTTTTCACTGTTTTTCTTTCATCGACTTCAAGGTGTCGTAGGGATGCCCGGGTTTAAACGTTGCGGCGCCTGTGCTCGGATGATGTCCATCACAGACCCGCATCGGGAGTGTCTCTTCTGCCTCGGCCGAGGCCACGACACGGAGTCTTGTTCCGACTGCCGGGCCCTCAACCCGAAAGCTTTGCGAGAGCGGTCTCGAAAGCTCCTGGAGGCCCGGCATTCGGCTCCGCGCAAGCCCCGGTCGCGTGAGAGGTCCAGGGGTCGATCGCGGAGTCCACACCGGTCGTCGGCATCGAAGTCTTCTTCGTCCGGTAAGTCCAAACACAAAAAGTCCAAAAAGCATCGTCGCTCTAGGACTTCGCCTCGCCGGTCTCGCGACTCGGCTGAGGCCCCTCCCGGCACCGTCTCCGCGGCCCCGGACATGCCTGTGGAGTCGCCCCCGCAATACCCGTCCTTCCCGGGTTCGGGGGCGGATCCGGCCCAAGTACAGGAATTCCTGTCGGCCATGGCCCGCCTCTTCGGGCCTCCAGGCCCCTCCGGTGTGCCTTCAGGCCCCGCGGGCCCTGATAGGGTTGCTCCGGCGTCGCCGACGGCTCCGGCCCCGGCGTCGCCCGTGCCTCCAGCCTCGATCCCGGCTCCGGCCTCGATCCCGGCTCCGCAACCCCCATCGACGCCGGTCGACCTAACGACACCTCCGCCGGCGCCGATGTCTCCGGTGCCGTTCTCGACGCCGCCTGGGGCTCCGGGCGGCGTCGTCCCCCAGTTCCTTCCGGCTCCGGACATGGACCCGGACCGACGTCGCTCGACTCCGGTTCCGGCGCCGATGAGACCTTGGGTCCCAAATGTCCCTCCACCCCCTTATTTTGAACCAGAGGAGGACCAGGAGGACTGGGAGGGGTCTGATGACCCTCTGGCACTACAGTGTCAGTACGATGAGGACTGGACAGAGGGTCTAGGGGATGCCAGTGGTCTAGATACTTCCCCTGACACTGGCATGCTGTCTCCTCCCGTGGCTACGGAGGAGGGAGCCAATTTTGCAACGGTGTTGCGTAGGGCGGCTGGAGCCTTACATCTCCAACTCCCTACTGTGGCGGTCAAGACTAATCTCTTGACAGAGGTGCTTCAGCCGGCAGCCTCCTCTACGGAGACTGTGCTGCCGTTTAACGACGCCCTCACTGACGTTCTTTTGGGCGCCTGGTCCAAGCCCAACACAGGGGCTCCTGTGGATAGGAACGTGTCCCGACGCCATCGCCCAGCTCCGGGCGACCCCCTGTTTCTCTCTGTCCACCCCACTCCTGAGAGCTTGGTTGTCCAAGCCTCCGCTTCCCAAACCGCCTTCCCTACCGCCCCTCCGGATAGGGAATCCAAACGCCTGGATCAATTTGGGAAGAAGGGTTTTTCTTCCTCCAGTGCTGGCTTGCGGTCCATCAACACCGCTTGTCTTTTGGGCCGATATACCCACTCCTTGTGGGATTCGGTGGCGAATGTTTTGCCCCAGTGTTCTGAGGAGGTCCAGACACTGCTTTCCCACGCCATTGCGGAAGGAAGGGATGCGGCCAAATACACGATACGATGTGGCCTTGATACCGCCGACTCGCTGGGCAGGTCTATTGCAACGACGGTGGCGCTGCGACGCCACGCCTGGCTGAGAACCACTGGTTTTCAGGGGATGTCCAGAATACTCTCATGGACATGCCCTTTGATGGAGTCGGTCTTTTTGGGTCCAAAGCAGACCATGCGTTGGAGCGCTTTAAGGACTCACGGGCTACTGCCAAGTCCCTGGGCCTTTCTGCTACACGCCCTCCGCTGACTTCTGCTTTTCGCCCCTATCGTGGCCACGGTAGGGGCGCCCCTTCACGTCAGCAGCCCAGCCACCGGCCCGCGCAGCAGGCGTCTTCGCGTGGCCGAGGACGTGGATTCCGCCGTGGCGGATCGGGCAACCAGCGTGCGGGTCAGGCCACCACCTCCAACCCGTCCGCGGCCTCCAAACCCTCCTAGTCCCTCCTTTCAGGTGCACAGCACGCCAGTAGGGGGCAGGGTCCGCCATCACCTTCCCCACTGGCGTACCATCATCTCGGACAGGTAGGTCTTGGACATTGTCCGAAGGGGCTACTCCCTCCCCTTCGAGTCCACCCCCCCAGCCATGCCACCTCAATTCCACCGCATGTCAGGGGATCACTTGGTACTTCTGCAGAAGGAAGTCACGGCCCTCTTGGCCAAGAGGGCCATCGAGCATGTTCCGACCCCAGAAGTAGGGCGTGGTTGCTACTCCCACTACTTCCTGGTGCCCAAAAAGGACAAGGAGGACATGCGTCCTATCTTGGACCTCCGGAACGTCAATCGCTTCCTCCGGAAGGAGAAGTTCAAGATGCTCACCCTAGCTCAGGTCTTGACTGCCCTCGACCCTGGAGACTGGTTGGTAGCGTTGGACTTGCAGGACGCATATTTCCACATCCCCGTCCTGCCGGCCCACCGGCGTTACCTTTGGTTCACGGTAGGCCCCAAGCATTTTCAGTTCACCGTGCTCCCCTTTGGCCTTACCGGTGCCCCTCGGGTGTTCACGAAAGTGTTGGCGGTGGTCGCAGCTCATCTGCGCCGGGCAGGGGTTTCAGTCTTCCCCTACCTCGACGACTGGCTGCTGAAGGCGGGCTCGTCCCAGGCAGTCGTCTCCCACCTCCAGACTACGGCCGAACTCCTGCACTCGCTGGGGTTCTCCATCAATGTGCCGAAGTCGCATCTGATTCCTTCTCCACAGCTCCTTTTCATCGGAGCAGTTCTGGACACGACGCAGTTTCGGGCCTATCCTCCCGAACGGCGAGTCCGGGATATTCAGGCTATGATTCCGATCTTTCAGCCTTTATCCTGGGTTTCGGTACGGATGACCCTGAGGCTGCTGGGCCTCATGGCCTCCTGCATCCTGCTGGTCAATCATGCCAGATGGCATATGCGGGCTCTGCAGTGGGACCTGAAGTTCCAGTGGGCGCAGCACCAGGGCAACCTGTCCGATCACGTCCAGATCTCGGAGGGGACTGCAAAACAATTGCAGTGGTGGCTCTCGAACCGGCAATGGGTCATGGGCAGATCCCTCTCCCTTCCCCAGCCAGAGCACACAGTTGTGACGGACGCGTCCCTTCTGGGATGGGGCGGTCACATGGGAGAGGCGGAGATCAGAGGCCTCTGGTCTCCGGCGGAGTCCCGGCTCCATATCAACCTTCTGGAGCTCCGGGCGATCCGACTTGCACTCAAGGCATTCCTTCCCTCTGTCAAAGGGAAGGTAGTGCAGGTGTTCACAGACAACACCACCGCCATGTGGTACTGCAACAAACAAGGCGGGGTGGGGTCGTGGACCCTTTGTCAGGAGGCTCTGCGCCTCTGGACATGGCTGGAACATCAGGGCATGTTCCTGATGGTTCAACACCTGGCAGGTTCCCTGAACGCCAGGGCGGACGAACTCAGCCGCAGGTGCATGATGGATCACGAATGGCGTCTTCACTCGGAAGTGGCGCAAGGACTCTTTCTACAGTGGGGAGAGCCTTGGTTAGATCTATTCGCCACCGAAGAGAACGCGCAATGTCATCAGTTCTGCGCGTTGGAATTTCCAAGGCGGCACTCGCTCGGCGACGCTTTTCGTCACGAGTGGAGTTGCGGTCTATTGTACGCCTTTCCGCCTATACCACTTCTACCCAGAGTGTTGAAGAAGATTCGGCACGACCGGGCCCAAGTCATTCTTGTGGCTCCGGACTGGGCTCGAAGAGTTTGGTATCCCGAGCTACTCAATATGAGCGTAGATCCCCCGATCCGTCTGCCTCTTCGGGAGGATCTTCTGTCGCAGCAGCAGGGGACGGTCCTCCACCCGAACCTGTCCAGTCTACACCTGATTGCGTGGAGATTGAGCGGCGGCAGTTGATTCCTTTCGACTTGCCTCCCGAAGTTTGTGATGTGATTCTGGCAGCCAGGCGTCCCTCCACTAAGGTGGTATACGCCTGCAGGTGGAACAAATTTGTGGCATGGTGCACAGCAAAGGCTGTGAATCCCCTTTCTGCCCCTCTTTCTGAGGTCCTTCTGTTCCTTCTCTCTCTGGCCCAACAGGGTTCTGCCCTGGGTACCATCAAGGGTTATCTTTGTGCTATCTCGGCCTTCCTCAGGCTCCCTGATCAGCCCTCCCTTTTCAAGTCCCCTGTTGTTAACAGGTTCTTAAAAGGCATTACTCACCTCTTCCCTCCTGTTCTGTTTGTGATGCCTCAGTGGGACTTGAACTTGGTTCTTACCTTTTTAATGTGCGCTCCCTTTGAGCCTCTACATAACTGTCCTCTTCGTCTTCTGACTCTGAAGACAGCCTTTCTGGTGGCCATCACCTCCGCTCGGCGGGTGAGTGAGCTCCAGGCTCTATCTTGCAAACCTCCCTTTCTGTCTGTTCATCCAGACAAGGTTGTTCTTCGGACGCGTCCGTCCTTCTTGCCAAAGGTGGTTACTGCTTTCCACATTGGGCAGACCATCACTTTGCCCACCTTCTTTCCGCCTCCTTCCAGAGAGGAAGAGAGGCTCCACCGTCTGGACCCAAAACGTGCGCTCTCCTTCTATATTGACCGCACAAAACACTTCCGGGTGGATGACCAGCTCTTTGTTGGCTACGTGGGCGCCAAAAAAGGTCGGGCGGTGCACAAGAGGACCATCTCCCGCTGGGTTACCTTGTGCATCAAGACCTGCTATTCTTTGGCTAAGAATGAGCCTCCTGTTGGGCTGCGTGCCCATTCCACCAGGGCTCACGCTCGCCCCATTCCAAGAGCAGATGAACTCATTGACCGGTTAGGGGCAGCCAAATTTCTCAGTACTTTTGATTTAACATCTCGGTACTGGCAGATTGGTCTGACCCCAGGGGCAAAAGAAAAATCAGCATTCACAACCCCAGATGGACATTACCAGTTGACTATAATGCCATTTGGACTAAAGAATGCCTCTGCAGCTTTCCAGAGGCTGATGAACAAAGTACTGGCTGGGCTGGAGCCTTTTAGTGCAGCATATCTTGATGATATTGCTGTCTATAGCTCTGCTTGGCAAGTTCACCTGGTCGACCTTGGGAAGGTTCTTGAGGCTCAGCAAAAGGCAAGACTCAATATCAAGGCAAGCAAGTGCTAGATGGCGCAGGGTTCTGTTGTATACTTGATCACATGGTAGGTGGAAGCCAAGTTCAACCCTTACAGCCCAAGATCTAGACTATTCTGGACTGGGAAGCTTCAACCACTCAGACTCAAGTTGGGGCATTCCTTGACTTGGTTCTACAGGAGGTTGGTTTGTGAAGGGGCATAGCACCATTGTGGCACCCCTCACTGAATTTACCTCAAAGAAGCAACTAAAGAAAGTAAACTGAACAGTGAGCTGTGAAAAGGCTTTTGACACTCTGAAGGAAACAATGTGCTCAGCTCCCATTCTAAAAGCTCCAGATTATACAAAGCAGTTCATTGTGCAGACAGATGCCTCTGAGCATGGGATAGGAGCAGTCCCATCACAGACCAACGACGATAGCCAGGACCGACTAGCCTGTTGCTTTTATTAGCAAGAGGTTACTCCCCAGAGAATAGCATTGGAGTGCCATTGAGATGGAAGCCTTTGCTGTGGTTTGGTACCTGTTTGGTACTCACTTCCTTCTACAGACTGGCCACAGACCTCTTAGATGGCTGGTGCAAATAAATAAATCTCCCCTTCGGCCAGTTCCTTAGGCTAAGGAGGAACTGCACAGAGGTCAATGATTTCAGAACACAAGCTGAGAAACTGACAGACAAACTTCTGGCAAGGAACTACCCAAAAAAGTTGGTGTCTAAAGCAAAGAAACGAGCAGTGAATAATCACAGAGATTCTCTACTGGAAACACGCCAAAAACTGAACACTGTTGGAGACAAGAGACCAATCTGCATAACTCCCTTTAACATAGCCTCTGATCGAGTCACCAAAATCATTGGAAAACATTGGCGTATTTTGAATAGTGGGCAACTTAACATCCCAAAACTAATGTTCTCCCACAGAAGGGGGAGGAATTTGAGAGACATGTTGGTACATACACGCTAGAAATCAGGAACCTACAGAGAAAGGAACCAAACTATGCTAGGTACACCACCTACGGGTCATTATCCCTGCGGGAATTGCAGTGTTTGCCATCTTACTACCGCCACCAAAAATGTGTCCTTCAATAATGGAATGAATTGGGAGTTGCGAAAGCTAACAAACTGTAACACAGTAGGAGTGGTATATCTCCCCCTGCAACCTACATTATGTGGGTATGACCATGAGAAAAGTAAGCACCAGAGTGTGCGAGCACCGCAGTAACGTCCGGTGTCAGCGCATCACCACAAAAATGTCCTCACATTACAAGGAACAGAAACACACACCCCATGATTTGAAGTGTGTTGTCCTTGAACACCTGTGTTATAGTGATAATCTGGAACACAGACTTCTGGAAAAAGAACAGCGGTGGGTGTACAAACTCCACACTGACACCGTGGGACTTAATGACAATATCCCTTGGGGCCTCTTACGTTGAAAATGCATAACATTGAGACTAGTGGAGACATCTTTACTAGTCTCCATAACTAAGTATAACACCCTGGTTTTTTGGAGTACACGATCACACGAGGACATAATAGTTCGAGACCCATCTAACAATAACTATGAAGGAGTCCGACACCAACATATTGTGTTATAAAGACTAGACACTTTGAAATAGTGACCCCCTGCTTACACATGATTAGTAATACAGGATAACACCGGGAATGTATCATTGAGAGATTCTAATATACATCTGTCTAACAATGGTATATCTGAGCGTGATAAAAGTGTGTTACTATTCACCGGGAATGCATCATTGAGAGATCCTTCAGATAACATCTGTCCGATAATGGGACATCTCAGCGGTTGAAAAGAACCCACGAAGCAGCCCTTAGTTTGAAATATGTATCGTAAAATACTGACCGCTGTGTCCACGGGTACATGCATGCAGTAATAAGAATAAAACTATCAAACATGGGAAGCATCTGCTCTACATTATAAGCGAGTAGCCTGGTTGAAGTAATGTCACTCTTAGGTAGTAGCCATTACATCTAACCACCCCCGAGTAGGAATTGTTTTCTGGGCAGGGAAACAGCGAAATACTATACCTGTGTAATTCCCAATGTTTTTGTATGCATTCTGCATTACGTGAAACATTTTAATATCAACTCCTTTCCTCATACATTTTCAGTAACTTAATGTTTTTCAGGATGGGAATTCTCCCAACATGGCGCTGCCACTACTCCGGCAACGGTGGCCATTTTGAACTAACCGAGCGGTCTAGTACTACGAAGCAGAATGACAGGGCGTTTTTTCCCGCCGCATGGTTAGGAAAGGGCTTTATAAACGGAAATGGCCCATGCACCAGTTAGTATGCGGTCTCCAGGGAGAGAATTAGGTTACTGTATCAGAGGCGGTTTTGACGAAGTAAGTGGCGGGGGGCTTCCTTTTTTTTTTCCCCCCTCCATACAGATGGAGTACGCTACCCACCTGTTAATCAGCAACAAGAGTACATGATATGTAGACCTTTGTTCCCCTCCCTCTTTTAGAGTGTGACTACAAGCCCCTCTACCCCTGGCTTTGACCATGATGCAGTAATATAGCATCTACAGAAGTACGTCACATGGATTATCTTTTCTGTTTTATGTTGTACTGTCACGTGGTGTCTTGTTTTACGAGTGCCATTTTATGAGTGGTGTCACCCATTACAGTCTGTGGCATGTTCATGACACACTATTTGAGCATATAGGATAGACCATATGAGCACCTGGTGGGTGAGGGGTCTCTAGAGAAAAAGTATTTTTTCTAGACAAGGGATTACAACAAATTCTTGCTGTATCCTATCTAATTCCCTAAGGGCAGGTTTTCTTCGATATACTCGATTTTTGTCTAACTAAGGAAATCCAAAACTATTGAGATGGTCCATCTCCCTACAGTGAATGGACTTTACAGTGGAACACAGACCTGGGACTGACCATGCCAAGGCAGATGGTTTTTCCAGGTTCTTCCACTTCAACAATGAAGACTCTCTTGGGGAAAGGTTAGTCTCATTACCTTTAGTTTCGGGGCGGGAGTTGTGTAGGAAAGTGCCTTTTTTGACATTGTCACCCCTACTTTTTGCCCTAATACTGATGCTTTTTGGCTGAAAGTTCACTTTGTCCCAGCTAACCAGGCCCCAGTGCTCTTTCCCTTAAAACAAGGTAAATGTCTAATTGTAACACAATTGGCAAGGACTTTAGCACCCCATGTAAGACCCTAGTAAATGGTACCCCTATGGGCTGCAGCATATATTATGCCACCCAAAGAGACCCACACAAAAACTGCATGCAGCCTGCCATTGCAGGATGCATGAATTGGTGCAAACTATTTCGAAAACATGACATGGCACAATACCTGTGTGCCATGCCAAGCTACACTGCATGTACTATATGTAAGTCACCCCTTTTCTTTTAATAGCCCTCACTCACTCTAATAGTGACATGCTTCATCATAGGGCTCACCCCAACTCCTAAAAGTCGGGGTGGGCTCAACCGTGTTTCAGGGAGCACTTAAGGATATTGTGTATGGGGGGGGTACTGTTAAAGATAAAATTCCTCACCCACTCCTAAAGAAATCTTTAATAATGGAGAGGGAGGGAAGGTTAAAATATATACAAACAGGTGTTTAGGATGTGATGGTCCTATGACCCTAACTTCTGCACCTTGGGTTTTTTCCCCTTCCCACCCGTAACAACGGGTTGGTTATACTCATAATCCTCTCGAGAAGCTTCTTGAGAGCATTACCATCACATACCTATGAACCCCCCTCCCACTATTGGTCGCCTCTGTGTTGCTATCCCCTAGTTCTAGAGGAAGTAACAATTAAATCATGGAAAGGATATTCTCTTGGTAAAAAGTTTAAAGAATAGGGAGGACATATCCTTTCTATCCTCTTGACTGAGGACCTCTCTACCCGCCTGAGACCTTCTGGTCTTAGGAGTTGTGTTTCAGACCCCCTGAAACCCACCATTCTTTTTATGTGCTGGCTAACTGGACTCTTCCAGGCTGCGACCACAAATGAGTTTCTGACCCTGGCTTGGGAGAGCCGAGGCTCTCAGAGGTCAGGAACAATGCCTGCTCCTGACGAAGGTGATCACACCTCGTCCAGCAGGATGGCTAGCAGATTAGCATACCAAGGTCCGAGGCTTCAAAGGCCCTGCCATCTTTGATATGCGACCCCAGCTTCATCTAGATCTGGAGAATGCCACCCCCTGATCTGGGGCCAATTTGACTCCAGAGCAGGCGGGAAAAGTGGCTAGTCAGTAGGCATGTCGCACTATCAGGCTAGGCTCATCCCTAAGGTGGGCCACCTGAAGTGGACCCTCGAAGAAGGGTTTCACCATCTTGTTTTTTGGTGAAACTCTTTGGGTCAAGTTTATGCCCACTGTCCCCAGGGGTAGGTAGCCCATTTGCTACTACCTTACACTCCCCTTAATGCCCCTAAATTCAGTATTTAGGTGGCCCGCTGACACCAAGAACTCAGATTCGTCTACCTGGGAACAGAGAACAAAGAAGAGCCTACGAGGCAACAACTGTGGACCAGCACCAAAATTGCCACCAACCTCTTCCTGGCTGTTGCTCTCCCCACAATTGCAAGAAACAACTCGTCCTGTTGCTCAACAACCTCCCCAAACGCTTGGAGGACTGTCCAGTACTTCGCCAACCAAGAAGCATCTCTCTTTTGGTGGAGGAGCCATCTCCCTGCATCTGCAGGCACGACTGCATCTGCCTTGTTCACCATTTTGCTGATCATCTGGTCCACCAAGGGACCAACTTGCCAGGAGGAGGTCTTTGAGAGTTTAGGAGATCAGCCCCGTCGCTTCACCAAGTCTAGAAATGCTGAGCCTTCCCGGAGCCCCCTGCACCAATACCCGGGGTACCAGAGTCCTTGAAATCACCAAGGCTTGTTGTGTGTCCAGCCTGGACACCACCAACGCCGACCTGCCGACGAGGGACGTCAGAATCTCCAAGGTCATCACCGAAAGTGGCCCTGCTGTCTTGTTTTTTCCGCCTCTCCAGGTCACTGAAACCAATTGAGAGCCTCTGACTCGAGCGACCCACTGGACAAAACGCCTCTGCACCCAAGCCCCTCAGCCCGGGTCTATGTAAATCGACTTTGTGTTCGTGCTCCAGAGACCCCCAAGAGCTGAGCCCCCTTTGGGTTTTGCCGGACTTGTCCCCCAGTCCCCACTTGCAACCTTTCTTTTTGCAGGTACTTCTCCATTGACTTTACCGCATAGCGCTCAAGGTTACCAATGCGACCAGCACCTCTGCGCCAGGAATCACCTGGGCAGGTAAAACCAAGCTGCTGGTGGTTTCTTGGACCTTTGCCCCTAAGCACTTAAAGTTCAGGAGAAGAAACCTGAAAACTGTTTGCAAGTATTTTTGTGCAGTGAATGTTTTTCCCTTAGGATAACATTACCGCGTTTGAGGCTCATACCTCAAAAACCGTTATTCAACTGTATTTTATATTTCTACAAAAATTCCTATCTCCAAAAGTACTGACCTGATTCCGACTATCGTAGTATCTAAAATTATATAAAACGCAGTGTTATTTTTCTAAATCAGTCCCCAATTTCTTTTTGAGTGTGTGTGTGTGTGTCTCATTTATTGACTCTGTGTGTACAACAAATGATCAACACCCCCCATTGATAAGCCTAAGCTGTTCGCCCACTCTACCACTAGAAGAGCACTTGGGATTATTAAAGTAAGCCCCTGTAAACCAATAAGGGTCGCCTGGACTATTTGCATGGTGTCCCCCTACATTTGGTACACTACGTAGATAGACAGTCTTCTACAAAGGGGAGTTAGCCCTTTAAGGAATCCATGAGGTTTCTGTATCCACAGGGCATCCTACTGACCGTTTGCCGCAGAGAGGCAGTTTTTTTTTCTGGCTCACATGAGCATGATCTTGAGAGCGCATGGGAAATTTTTAAACTCTAGTTTCCTTAAAATTTCGGCATAGTCTTCAAAATTTCCAGCTTCACTTTACATCTTTAAAGCTTTTCTTTTGAATGACAGCAAAATATCTAGTTTTGGGGGCGTGGCCAGGACACGAATGGAGCGAGACGTGTGAAGATGAGTCTCCGCTCCACCGCGACCCGTTACAGCTATTGATCCCGTTCTCCGGGTCTGCTACCTGGTACAGGTTACCTCGTCTGGCTGTGGTGACGCCGCGGGGACGTTTGGCCCGGGAGAAACTGCCCTACTGTGTACGGGGGCCTTAATCTCCGTGATCCCTCTCCGGCGGTTCCCTCCGCCGACATCTTGCAGGGCGGGCCTGCCTGCGGTAACTGCGCTGGACGGTGACCCCTGACTCCGGGGTCGCGGCTGCGGAGAGAACGGGTCAGAGTGGAGCCTGATCCGGCTTTCGGCTGCTGCGGCTTGCCTGATATGTCGGGAAGTGAGCTGTGCCTTATGTCCTCCCGAGAGCGATGAGGCGCCGCACCCTGGGCTGACCCCGAGGCGACGAAGGAAGAAATAACTGGCCATTGGAGCTGAGGCGCAGTGAGTTGTGCTGCATGCTCGACCTGGGGAGGCTGTGCAGAGCAACGAAGCGACCCCTCTGCAGTTCGGGGCCTGAAGCTCCGAGTTCTTTCTGGGACACAGACTCTCGACGCCATTTTGAGTCCAGTGAGTATGGCAGATGCTGTGCAGCGCTTCGGCGGTGAGTGAGGCGGCGGCGCTGAAGAGGGTCGCACATCGAGTCCTGCACTCGGGGAGGGGAACTGGACTTTTTTGTTTTTTTTGGCTCCTTTGACTGATCCCTCCCGCACCGCGGCCCGCTATATCTCTACTACCCACTGGGCAGGGTGGATGAAGCAGCCCTGATCTACTGGCACGAGGAGGGCTGGTCGATGTTTGGGCCTGCTCTTATCCGTATCGAGCTGAGGGGGGGTGAATGGACTGACTCCTTATGGTGAGCCCTACGCATCTGTGCTATTGACTCCCTCCCCTCTCGAGTCGCTTGTCATTAGAGCCCACGCCGGACCTCAGTTGTGGGACCTGTGAGCGTGTTTCCTAGGATGGTGGAATAAATCAGACCGATCTTGCCTACTGGTGAGACCCTAGACCTCTTGGATGATAAGCTGGGACACCGAACGGATGATCACATCTTGAGCCGGTGTCACGAAGGCTGTGAGGTGGACTGCGCAACTCTGGAACCCTGGCGCAGTGAGTGTGGGAGGGCGCCTGGGCCTGCGATTGCCTCTCTGGGGGTCTGAAAAGTCCGGGGGTGGAATTGTGTGTGGGGTGGCTTTTCCACACCGAGATATGAATGACAATACTGGTATTTCTTGCACCCCGGGAGCCATACCTTGCTGGTCTGGATTTGGCTCTGGACTGGCTGCCCTCCCTGGTGCTTGACTGATGGGTCTTGTTCTTGCATCCTAACCGAAATTGAGAGCCTTGTATGGATAGGGGCAGATGGAAGGACACACTGCCGACAGAGAGGGACCCCCATTGCTACCTGGGCCCTGGGGCTGGAATAGAGGGGTGACGGAGGTGCGACAACCCAGCACCGCCGCTTGTTTTCATTGAGTGCTGCCTTTGGAACAGGCCCCAAGTAGATCCTGCTCAGGGCACACGTTGAGAACAGAACGAGGCAAACGTCGAATCTGTCACTGGTCTGTCTGACATCCACGACCCCACTGGGAAAGCTGCTATCATTGAGGGAAAACGGTGAGTGCTGGACTTGCGATAGTGCTCCTGAATAGATAATAGGCATAAGGAGAAGCGCCCACTTGAACCTCTATGCAAGCTGAAGGAACCTTGATTTCAACTACCTAGATCTCTGACATACTTCGACTCCGCTGCGTCCCGAGACAACCCGGTTACCTCCCTTTGGTCCAAAACTACTCCACACTCACAGGATGCCTCTGCTCCGTTAGCTTCTGTACCAGAAAAGGCCATCTCGGAAACTCCGATCACTCAGGCATTTATGGCGTCCTTCCTTCAAGAGATTAAGGATGAAATTGGCTCACTTAAGCAGGATTTTAAAGCTGGTTTACAGGACATTCAACAGGAGGTCACAGAGATTGGTGGCAGGGTGGACGACCTCGAGCGCACTATGGATACTAGGTCAGAGGATCATGAGAACCTGTGGAGAAAGTTGGGGGAGCTGGAAGACCAAAACATCAGCTTACAGCTGAAGCAGGAGGACCTCAAAAATCACAGTAGGCAAAACAACCTGCGTATTAGAGGAGTGCAGAAGGCAAGGACATTATGGCCTTCACGGCGGATTTCCTACAGGCCATTAGAGAGGGTGAAGAAGCTTCTCCCCCGATGCTTGATAGAGCCCACCGGGTCCAGGGACCCCGCAATAGACCTGACTTTATCCCGGACTTTCTCACAAGGGTTCACTTCTTTGCCGAAAAAGAAGCAATTCTGAAAAAGATTCAGGGGGTCAAGGATTTTTCGTCCAATGGTCTTTCAATCTAGATTTTTCAGGACCTAGCGCCGGCCACGCTGCGAAGGAGAAAGGAATTCAAGCCTGTCATGGACAAGCTCCGAGACCTCAATATCAAATACCAGTGGGGTCATCCCTTCGCTCTGATGTTTACCTTTGAGGGTAAGCGACGTATTCTTCTTTCCCTGAAAGAAGCAAAACAGCTCTTGCGGCTCTCGTTGGAATCAGAGGACGAGGGCCGACCCTCACCCCGGGGGCGTCCGGGAGGTCCCTTGCATTCAGAATGGTCTACTGTCATGCCGCCTAACTCCAAGCAACGTCTCCGGGAGCGGGATTCATCGCAGGCCAAACAGGAGATTATCAGCCACATTCGATCCTTCGATGTCTCCTCTCCACAGGCTCGATCACCCGGCAAGGAAGATTAACTAGGCCATAATGCATATAAAAGCTTAGCCTTTTCTTATATAACTTTGTGATGAGACATTTAGCAAAACTGAATCAACCCCTCTGCACAACTGCTCCGACCGCTCCTTTGTCCGGACGGGAGCGGACCCTTTGCGGGAACGTAAGCCCAGTTTTAAGAACTCAAGCATTAAGGGAATGTCCCTTTGATCATGGCTGTTGTTGGACCTAACCTTGGTTAAACTGGTGTCGACCCGAGAAGGGATCACCACTTTGCTTACCTATTATTGCCACAGGCCGCTGGAAGCGGAGACCCACGAACTTCTTCTGCGCCTGCCACCCCCCTTATATCAGGGTCCCGATGGAGAGTGACTCCTCCCGAATGGCCCGTCTTATGGACGTAGGGCCGTTCTTAGTAGACCCTGACATCGTTCGGCCCTGTTGGCTGCCTATTGTTATATTTGTTGTTTTCTTTTCTGTCCCTTTCTCCCCCTTTCCTAGATGCGCTGCCGCTAGGGGGAGTGGTTTGGGGAGGATGCAACCTCGGATCCGGGGGGAATGCTATAAACGTTCTTGTCTGCTCAATAGTATTAGATGAGCTTCCGACTGTATTGGTTTGCCCTGAAGCCCTCGGAGGGGAGGAGATATGCCCACCATGCTTGTTCAATGCTTAATGTGGGGGATGTAGCCTTTTAGACTTAATATGACCAACACCATTACATTTCTCTCAATAAACTTTAAGGGTCTTAATTCTCCCAAAAAAGACACCAATTGTGGCGCTACCTTTTTCGTGAGGACCCTGACATTATTTTCCTCCAGGAGACTCATTTACTTTCTTCAGACACTCGCCTAATGTCCCACCCCAAATATCCTACCCAATTTTGGGCTTGTTCTTCTTCTAAAACTGGAGGAGTGGCCATTTTCCTTAAAGCTGGTCGGACTGTGATGCCCTCTAAGGCTACGATAGACAAAGACGGGAGGTTTATAAAAATCCAAATTTCTTGGGGTAGGGCGCCTCTGACTCTTGTGAACATATACGCTCCTAACCAAAATCAGGATGCCTTTCTACGCTTACGCCTTAACGAACTCTTGCACTCTCTCACAACACCGATCATTCTTGGGGGGGATTTTAACCTGGTCTGGAACCCGGACTGGGATCGCACAGCACAAGCGTATCAAAGCACTGGGGCCATGTCCGCCACTCTGAAAAACGTCATTACAGACTTCGGATTAGTAGATGCATGGAGATATTTACACCCTGACTCTAAGGACTACTCCTTCTTCTCTCAGGCACATCGCTCATACTCTCGCATCGATTACTTCTTTCTCTCCCTACCTTTATTACACGCTTTAACTGATGCTGAGATATCTGACATCTCTCTATCAGATCATGCACATGTTTCGTTATCTCTACAATCCCCCAAGTCCCACACAGAGGCTCACCCTGGATGGAGACTACCGCCTCAGGCCCTTCGGGATCCTGTTGATGTGGCAGATATCCGGAAAGAGATAGAAGCCTTTTTCGTAGAAAATGACCTAATTGAAACTTCTGAAGCTGTTAGGTGGGACGCCTTTAAGGCTACTATACGGGGAGTTATTTCATCTATATCAATAGCCAGACTTCGAGAATCCCAATTATTAGAGACATCCCTTTCCGCGGACATCAAGACTCTAGAAAGAAAAGACCACCTACAACCGTCTCTCCATAATAAATTACTACTTGCGGATTTACGAAGTCAGTTACGACTGCATCGCACTAATAAGGTGGAGAGACACCTGCTTGCCCGTAAACAGAAATTTTACACGGGGGAGACAAAGTAGGGGTGTGCCTAGCGCGATGTCTCT
Organism: Calotriton arnoldi; assembly: GCA_963921515.1. Taxonomy (NCBI): domain Eukaryota; kingdom Metazoa; phylum Chordata; class Amphibia; order Caudata; family Salamandridae; genus Calotriton; species Calotriton arnoldi. The sequence goes on along the minus strand of CAWUFW010008625.1, from coordinate 602,723 downwards.
GAGCTAAGACGTTGAGAGAACATATTGCCAAACTCAAATGCCTAGATGGTACATGGGCTATTTCGGAGCCAGATAAATGCTTGACTCTGTCGAATTTCTATAAGGAACTTTATGCAGATACACCTTGCCCTCATGAGGCAGTTACGGGGTTCCTCGACTCCTGTTCATGGGACACGATTGATTCTAATCATAGGGAACTGATGGAGGAACCCATCTCACAGGAAGAACTGGCTAAGAACCTGAAACCGCTCTCAATAGGGAAAACACCGGGCCCCCGATGGTCTACCGGTAACGTTCTATCGGATTTTTTACCCGCAGCTTCGCGTCCATTTATTGCAGCTTTTCAATAGTTTTTCAGACGTTTCAGGCCTCACCCCAACCATGTCCGAAGCGTAGATAGTTCTCGTTCCAAAGCCAGGTAAAGATCACTCTTTGCCTACTTCGTATCGTCCCATCGCCCTTTTAAACACCGATGCCAAGATCTTCACCAAGATCCTGGCAAATCGACTGGAACTTCACCTTCCGGGCCTTATTGATCCGGGCCAGGTGGGGTTTATCCACCATCGTCAAGGGGCAGATAACATCTGCAGGATTGCTCACCTCGTGGAAAAAGCACAGTTTAGGAACATACCTGCCTGCTTGGTGTCCCTTGAAGCCGAGACAGCCTTTGATCGGGTGGATTGGGTTTTCTACGGGAGGTTCTACGGAAAGTAGGCTTGGACCCCGTGATGATTTCCAGGTTGATGACCTCTTATACACGCCCCACCACTCGTATTCGCCTGAACGGACGGCTTTCTGCCCCCATTTCGATCTATCTCGGCACCCGAAAGGGATGCCCACTATCCCCGTTGTTATTCGCCTTGGTAGTGGAGCCTTTGGCGAATCGCCATCCGACACGATCCTGCAATTCAGGGCATTCCTATGGGGGGGTTGGATCATAAAGTTTCTCTCTTCGCAGACGACCTTCTTCTTTCTCTCTCTTCCCCGTCTACCTCTCTTCCAGCATTAGCTACGCTCCTGCGGTCCTTTGAGGAAGCATCGGGTTTCTGAATCAATCTTACTAAATCACATGCCCTTAATCTCACACTCCCGGCTGCAAAGGTCCTGGAATTGCAAAATCTTATTCCGCTGAATTGGTCTGATAAGTCTATAAGATACTTAGGTTTAGACTTGACTCCTTCGCTTTCAACCTGGACTTCAGCCAATTGGCCTAGGTATAGAGGTGCTATTAGGGAGGAATTGCGCAGATGGAGAGGTCTTCCTCTTGCATGGTTGGGACGTATCAACACAATAAAAATGACGCTTCTCCCAAAGATACTACATCTTTTCCAATCCCTCCCCACCCCTATAACGCAAACTGACATCCTGTCTCTACAACGAGACTTTACTGATTTTATATGGAGAAAGTCCCGCCCACACTTCTCTAACAGCATCCTGATGTTACCTCGGGACCGAGGAGGACTGGCATGCCCTAATCTTTTAGAGTATTACTGGGCCTGTCACCTCCGATACATTTCGGAGTGGGTTGTTCGAGAGAGTGAGAAGCATTGGTTCCACATGGATCGAGCGGTTTCATGCAGACCTTTGTGGGACCTGGCTTGGCTCCCTCGGGGGGCACGCCCCCGTAGTGCATACATAGCTACCCCCACTAAAACGGTCCTAGAGATATGGATAAACTGGCGGTCTCTCGGGGTTTGACTAGGTTCCCTTCTCCGAATACACCTATAATCCGTAACCCTATGTTCCCTCCTGTGCTGCAACCTTGAGCATTTAGTGAATGGTCGAATGGCGAATGGCGAGTTATACAAGATCTATTCCAGGGCGGTAAACTCCTTACTTTCGATCAATGCAAAACAGCTTTCCATCTTACTGAGTGGGCTCGGATGCAATATTACCAAATTCGACACTGGCTGCTGTCCCAGGAATATACACATGGTGCAACTAGAAAACTTGCTGTCTTCGAATCCTTAGTTCGCAGTTATGGGGGGTCGAAGGGTCTGATATCTCACACTTATACCGTCTTACAACACGCACAACACCCCTCACCCCACACATATCAAACGCAATGGAACTTGGACTTGGGTGGGGAGATACTCCTGGAGGACTGGGATCGATTGTGGCAGGATATTCCGAAAGTGTGTCGGTATATATACTCATGACGCGATGGTACTATACCTCAGCCCGTCTACAACAAATGCTACCAAACTTTCCCCCGACGTGCTGGAGATGTCAGGGCGCTAAAGGTGATCTCATACACATCTGGTGGTCTTGCCCGGGTCTCACGATCTTCTGGAAGGAGATCCTTAGCCACATTAAGAGCGTGGTGGGGTTCCCCATTCCCTCCTCCCCAGCGGTTACGCTACTAGGCATTAGACCCCCGACATTGGCTGCTATGACACATACAGACTGGCGTCTGATTTTACAAATGCTGGGAGCTGCCCGGCAGGCTATAGCCTTATTCTGGAAGAAGCCTCAACCTCCCCCTGTAACATGGTATCTCCGCCTATGGCACATTTTAGCCCTTGAACTACTTACTGCCCGTCTCAATAACACAGATGCTAAGTTCACCCATAATTGGCAGTCTCTAATACACTACTTTTCCAGAATTGAACACTCCAGATTGGTTCCCCCTCGGCTGCGAGCTCTACAGCTATTTGAAGATTCTATTGAACCCTACTTTAGGGGTCGGCAGCCGGAATCCCCAGGGTCACTGACTTAGCGGA